>SSNR01000060.1:1656087-1697554 GCA_006937965.1 Callopanchax toddi | reverse complement strand
ACCGGTGTGTTTTAATGGTAAAATTTGTGTCAAATTCGACAATGTGGGCACAATTAGTTTAGTCAAAAATCCATTCATCAGCTTAGTTTAGGTTATTTTGTGGTTAAGATGATGCAAAAGACCCAGTGTGCTCTGATGTGACATAAAAATTACAAGAGAGATTTCATTTTTAGTCACACCAAATCTCCCAGGGGCCAGCTGGCTGCACATACATTTTAACTGTATTGCAGCATTAGTTACCCAAATTCAACTTAAAGCAAGAGCAGAGAGAGGTACTGAAGATGATGAGATGTTTGTAATGGCCAATTCTAATATTTCTTTCTCTCTTCACAGTAGCAGTGTCCATAAAAGCAGGTGATCTCTGGTAGGAAAAGGTGCAAAGCTAACAGGTAAAGTAATAGAAGGAGCTGGGAGCAGTATTTGCTCATCAGTTTTCTATAGCAATGTCCATTTTTTCAGTTTTATAATAACATATTGTTTTTGTCACTTAAACACAATACCTGAACTACCAGTGGCTTCTGGAAGTTAAATAAAGAGATCTACAATTATAGTTTCTGACAACATCCTAAAAATTAAAAAGAAGAAAAAAACATTTACCCATAACTACTTTTTGTAAATAAATAAATAAATAAATAAAGTTTCTAAAATACTCCTCCTACAAAAATACTTCACAGAAGACCTAACATTTTAAATTCCATTTAATGCACATCATATATTTTCTTATTTATATAAACATTTTAAAATCAGTTGTGGTGTGTTTAAATACAAGTAGGGCTGGGTGATATGGAATTAATTCCTATAGTGATAGAATTTTTCATATCAGTATCAATATATATCATATTTAACAACTATTTTTGTTAATCTTTAATATTCTCTGATACTTTTAGGTTTGATTAGAAAAAAATCTGGTTATTTTAGATTTTAAAAATGTTCTTTTAAAAGCTGAATGTCACCTAACATTAAATTACTGTTTTGGATCAATGAGAGGCTTATTTTAAACTAAAATCTTCAAGCATTCGAGGAGAACAGAACAAAAAAGATGTCACCATGCAGCTCAATGAACATTCATGTCCTGGTTGAGTGGGCGGGGAAAGCATCTTTTTATAATAAGCCTTATTATGCATCTTTTATTTTGTTTATCAGGGCTCAGAGCAACAAGGTGGCAGTGAGGAAGAAAATGGACAAGACTTTCTCTTTATAAAAGATTAGAAGTTGTTCGTGAAACACCCATGATGCAAGATGTTCAGGAACAATGGCCTGCTCTCTTTGATGTGTTGGAGGTGAGTAAAAGTGTTGATAATGCAATGAACGCTTGTTAATAAATCTCAACAAAAATTTTTGTCTTGGTTTTCCAGATAAACGCTGAGTTTAAGAGAATCACTACTCTGCCACTACAGTCCCAGGTCTTTTCGCAGCTCGACATTCTTTCTCCAAAACTGCCTGTAGTCTACAAAAGAAGAGGAGGACAGATCGGCAAACGACTAAAAAGTATAATGGCCCACATGACTGATGGTGAGATTTAAAAATGGAATTTAAACTTTCCTGATTAGGAAAATGTACACGTGTAATTTAAATCTGACCCTGCATCCATCCTGTAGAAAATGACGTTGACCTTGGACGTGAAAGCATCCTGAAGGGCCTTTGTGTGTACCTCAAAGAGGACCCTGAGAACCTGACAAGACGGCATGTGGTGAGTACAGTGAAACTGGTTAAAATACTAGACCAACTCTCCATGACATCACCTATAGACCCCTTATAGCTGCTTTCAGTAGATTGGTATACAAGCTAGGTATCGCTAGCTATTTTACAGAAAGACGTCTTGGAGCACTCACCCCTCCTGTCAGGTAAAATCTGTAGGCCAGCCTTCCCGCGGACATGGAACCCTGCTTTGCCACAGTAACAATGCAGAGTCTAACTCCAGCCGTAGAAACGTTCCCCCAGCTTTTCCTCTTTTTACCTCCAAACGTTTTTAGTTTTCTGCTAGCTGAAAAGGTGTTATACTTTTGGGGGGGGACTGGTATTTTTTCCTAAAATGGAAGCGCCAACAGCCGGCTGCTTCTGTCCTTTTCTCACTTCCGGGATGTTCTACTGCAAAATGCGCCCGGACGGATTAATGGCGGATCCAAGCAGTGAGGAAGTGCAGCAGATACACAGCTGGATTGTCCAATCCTATCGTTCGGTCCATACAGTGTTTTACGCTAAGCTAATGCTAAAGGGAGGCGAATATCCGCCTGCCAGATCAGGAAAACGGCTGGGCTGTTAACAAATTGTTTTTGCCCACTTATCTAAGTCTGAGGAATATGACAATAGACAAAAAATAACTTACTGGTGGAGTATCCCTTCAACATTTACAAAAGCGAAACAATTCCTTATATGTAAAACAGAGTAACTGGTAATTGGGACACACCTTCAAAGTTGTAAGATCTAGATTTATTTGGGTACCATCTTTGTCTGTTGTATTGAGTTATGTACCATATTTAATACTAGATCCAATAATATATTATGAACTTCTGTGCAGGGAGACGATGAAGCAGCCTTTGAAGAATCTGTTGAGGAGAGACTACTGTGGGGATCTTCACAATGAAACGACATGAAGCCCAGCCTGGCCCAGACGATGCAGGAATTGCCCTGGAAAGCAAAATCGTCATCCAAGAACTGGACAATATTCCACTGACTTTCGCGCTGCTGTTTGGCCTCATGTACAGTTTAAACATCGATTATCATCAACTCAGGTACAGTTTTGAAGTCCTCCAGAAAGTGGTTATGGAGCTAGATGGTGCCACACTTTCAAAGAAAGCCCAGTTCCTGAAGAATAGACTGGCAACCTGTGAGCACAGCCTGCAAAGTTGACAACTGCTATTCTAAATTTACTGATGCGCACGCATGAACGCGCACGCATGAACGCGCACACACAACCACATAACCTTGCCATAACCACGGAGATTATTCTGAGAAACTTCTTAAATGTTTAGATTTCTCCTTTACTGTAGAAAGTCAACTTTACATAAAGACATTTTCATTTGACTTGGTGTTATGTTCATACTCGCTGTTGACAAAAGACTTTCAAATATGCTTATTTGTCATTACTTGAAGTATTCCAGTTAAGTGCTTAAAGGTCAACTGCAGACCTACTGTGATCAAAATATTTCATTGTGTATTGTTTTAATACTTGTTTGCACTTTGAAAAATTCTAAATATATTGAACTGATTTAGATCATTTCTGTCACATGATAAATCTGAAAGGTTTCTTATTACCTCTATGCCCAAATTTTCAAGTGTTTCATTTTAGAAATAAAAGTGAAAACTGTTATTTGTGTTGTCATTTTTAGTACTGTATAGTATTCTGATTTCTAATTGTTTATGTATCTTGTTGCTAAACAGTTTTTGGCAGGTTTTAAAGAGAAACAAAATTGGATTGCAAGTTCTCAAAACAAAACATTAATGTTCTTATGACATACATCAAATATGTTGGTATTATTTAAGGGTTTCATATCCCTATAGCATAAGTGGAATTTGTTAAAAAAACATAGTTTGCTTAAAAGTTCTCAAAATGAAAAAATTATGTTCCCATAACATGTAATAAATATGGTGGTATTATTTAAGTAGTTCATATACCAACAACATGAATGGAATGTATAAAAGAAACATAATATCATTAAATGATTTCAACATGAAACTTTCATGTTCTCATAACATGAATTAAATATGTTGGTATTACTTAAGTAATTCATATACCTACAACATAAATGGAACGTATAAAAGAAACAAAATTTGATTAAAAGTTCTCAACATGAAACATTCATGTTCTCATAACATGTATTTATTAATTTGGCATTATATAATTAAGTTACTAAACAAAAGCATAATTGAATTTCGTGCAACCGATGTACATGTTTCAATTATGTCAATTCAACAGATCTTTTTTTTCAGTGTAAGACTTCTGAGTCAGAAATGTTACTTTTAATCAAACTAAGAGGGTATGGTCACATTTCAACAACAAATTAATAAAGCTTAATTATTTTCTAGTTAATTATTATAATAATGGAGAATAATTGTTATAATCAAGCTGTTTGAGCCTTTCCCCCCGTTTTCAGTGAACTATTTTGAATATGTCCCTTTAAATCAGTCTCCCAGCAGCATGTCTTGTCAAAAGGTAAACTGAGTTTTGAATATGAAAACATGCATTTATTGAGTTTGAACTTTTTTGAATTATGCAAGTGATTTATAGTCTGTGAGAAGCTGCTTCTTCAGCTTTCTGGCACACAATCAAGTGATTAATCTGAATTTCAGCATGCAGAGGCTCAAAATGCTGTGATAAATAAGCTTCTGATGACACAACAAGCAGAAAGATTAAAAAAAGACATAAATAAAATGAAAATCAAAAGATCCAATTATTGGCGCTGCAAATCAAAGTGAGACTAGATAATTAACTCGTCATCTACATCCTCTGTGTCTTTTAGGTGTGGAAGACTGGAGTTTTGTCAAAAAAAAAACTTGAGGAAATTTGTTGGTGAAGGTTGTTTTAAGTGCAAAAATGTATAAAAGAAACAACTGGTTAAACATCTGTTCAAAGCATCACAAAGAAGTTGGATAAAAGAAGTAAAAAAAGGAGGAATATGTGCCAGGAATCCTCAGTGAAAAGCACAGAGTGAGACCGGATTAGGAAGGTCAATCCTCCAATGAGCGATGTAGATGGAGCTGAATCAAAGAGAGATGAAGTGCAGGTGAGGCGTCCGCAGGGAAGACGGGGAGTTCCAGAGGGATGAGTGAGTCGGTCTGGAATTTGATTTACAGGAGAAATCTGTCAGTCTACGCCTTCCTTAACCTTTAAAATCCAGTCAGAGAGGAAGTGAAGCAAGTGATGAGAGCATTCAACGCTCCTGATGGGAAGGATCTGAAGAACCCAACCAGTCGATGTAAATACTGAGCTAAAAGAACTGGAGGTTAAAGGGATTCATATTAAAACAGGACTGGAAGCAAAGTGGGTTGATGTAGAAGTAGTATTGGGTTAAAGAGGTGCTTTGATTCTGTCTGCAACCAGAGAAACTGCTGAAGTTATGAGATGCAGATTTTAGGCGTCCAAAATACAAAACTGGTAACTGTAACCTTTAATATACAGTAAAGGCCAATTCGTGCTCCACGATAGGCAAGCTCGCTGGGGGTCTCCGAAAACAAAAATGACATCATTTTGTTCTCACAGCCCCAGTTCGTCAGCGCTTGCGATTACTGCAAGATTAAACTTTTTTTTAACAGGTAAAATGATTTTAACAGGTAAAATTGTTCCATGTCTGTTCAATAAAGATAATAAGAACATTCACACCACAGCCCAATAAAGAGCCGGCTACAGAAACTAGGAAAAAGATAGCTCTCTATTATGGGAGAAACTGCTAAAGGCTGTCGTTTAAATGCAAAGTGCAGCTGAACGTCTCCAGAGGACACAAAGCAGACATCGTGTCTCACAATCATTCATGTTCTATCAGCCCTGCTCCTCAGAGATGTAGGACAATGAAAGTAACATTCAAACGTCCCAACATAAGAGATAAGAGGAAGCTCTTATCCTGCACACTGCCTGTTCCTTATGAGGAAATGTTACATAGAATAAATAATCATGAAGACTGGAAGCCCTGCTGCATTCAGTGAGATGGAGAAAAACCTTAAAATGAGGTGGACACAGTTAATGAGACCGCCTTGTTGAAGTATAACAAAAGAAAAGCTCCCACTGAGATGCTTCACCCCAAAAAAAAAAAAAGAAAAAAGAAAGTTCTCACAGCTGAATATTAAAAAGTGTTTGGGGCTTTGAAACACATGGTGGGAAATCTTAGTTTAGATGAAGCGTAGCCTCAGTAAATGCCAATTAATTATCTACAGTTTCATGCAAGAAAACTGAAATGATGTTTTATCATTTATTACCCAGGAGCACCATGTCTCCAAACTGGTTCCACAAAGATAAACTTTTCTTCTCACTTGTGAATGTAAAGTTTTAGAGAAATTAATACATATTTGAGTTCTGCTGCAGTTTCGGTGTGTTTGACATTTTCAGCTGATGCATTTATTTTCTTCAGTAAAAGCAAACAAAAGAGATTTTTCAGAACATTAAGTTTCAGTTACATCTACGAACGTCTCACAACTCGTCTGGTTGTCACGCTTCTTTAACAGCGATGCGCCGCGATGTTTGACACGTTCTTCAATCTAATCTGCCTGCAAAGTGCATGAGCTTTTATTTAGTGTAATGTTTCCTTTCATTGCACAGATGCTATTTTCAGAGAATAAAAGAAAAACAAGCTGCAAATGTTAAGAACCTGAAGACATTACTGCTACATGTGACATTTCTGTTTTTGGCATGAAAATGTGGACAAATTAATGAGTTAAAATCAGATATTTGGGGGGCTTTTACTGTTAAAATCTTGCATTTATTTTCACTTAGAATTCAAAGGACACCCAGATGTTCTAAGATCAAAAAATGTTAAAGGTGTCTTTGAGACTTATATTATGTAAAGGTAGACATTTTATGATGCATTTTGATTTAAAAGCAAATGTTGAATTTAAACTTTGAGCAAGTAAAATAAAATAATGTATTGTTTTTCAGCTTCTACACCAATAAACAATTTTTATCTGGCCCTCAGAGTATTACTGAAGTCACTCAGGAAACGCTTTGTCAGACACTCCAGGAATTTGTGAACCAAGCCTGCATGATGCATGAATTCGGACTCCAAAATATCACATTTGCTTATTAATATATTAAAATTCATATATGTAAATTTCCTGAAATTTTACATCAAAATAGTGGAAAACTTTTTGCATCAGGCTGAAAGTTCTGACGGGCCGATGACCGACACGTGAAAAGCTTCTAACAAGCTGCCCTGATGATGTCACAGCACTCAATGTTACTAAAACTTGGGACCTTCATGAGAAAAATCTTGACACAACTGACACAACCAAACAGTGGCTGCGGAGCTCAGAGCGATCAGCTGGAACTCTGTTGCAGAACAACGTCATTCTTTGAGTCTGTTCTGAAACTTGTTTATTTTATTGTTTTACTTAGCTGCTGTATTTTAATAATATTCTAAATGAGGCTGAACTAAGAATCTCATCACCGAAGGACGAAGCAACATTTTCATTTGACGCTTAGATTTTTGACTTGATTCATCTAAAAACATACCAGAGTCTATTTCTAATTTACAACCATTTACAAGTTCTAGGTCGGGGGATTTCAACTAAATATGCTAAAGATCCAGATCAGCACCCTCGACCCGGTCCCCGGTCTGGGGGCAGGGCCACCTTAACCTGCTTTGCAGAAAAGTCAACATTGTTTTAACACTGGTTCAGGTTTTGCCCGGAAAGAACAAACTTGTTTACTGATAGCCCAGATAATTGCTTTAACGTCATCTACCTGCTCTGCCTGCTGCTGCTCTGAGCTCCTCCTTCTCCTCTCCGGTACCCGTTTTATCCTCTCTACCTTGCGCATGAGCACACAAGCTCTTTCCAACTTCATTAAGCAGTTTGAAGAATTCTGTCAGCTTCATGACAACTCTCGTGTGTCTCCCCGCACACTACTGCTCCCAATGGACCGGGACCAGGTCATAGATTTGCAGTGAGGTCCAGACAGAACCAGTTCTGGGACCACGGTCAGCCTGTTAGTGACCTCTGTTCTAGGTCCTGTACGAGTGACTATTTTAGCTTGTTAATGAATTAATCAATCGACTACGACGCTCTGATTTTTAGGACAAATATTCCCTAAAATTGAATTTTAGGCTCATTATTATTATAAATTAATTAATTTTACAGAAACATTCAGCCTCTGAGTTGAATCCATTGTGCAGGCTGTATTTGTATTTAAATCTAAATTTTAGTGCTGGGCCGATAACGCCGTTAACGCGCTGCGTTAACGCGAAACTGTTATCGCGCGATAAAAAAAATAACGCCGTTAATCTAAATTGGGTCGCTGGGTCTAGGAGATCTACAGGCATTACCAAATGGCAGACTCTGATCCTGGCCCGGATCTTTCCAGAGTCCGGACCTGCAGCAGGACCCGCTTCCCCGGTCTAGCTGAAGGAGGCGCGGCTCCTGTCTCCCGAACGCTCACTTCACCTGGAGCGGCTCCCGGATCCGACCCGATCCTTCACCCGGACTGGGAGCCGCAGCTCCAGGTGAAGCGACGCGTTCGGGAGACGTGAGGCGTGTCTCCTTCACCGGGAGCCGGTTCCGGTCCAGGATTTTCACCTGGACCCAAGGAGGTGAAAGAGGCGCGTCCGGGAGCCGCGCGCCCGTGCCAACCTCGGCATACGCTCCCTCCTCCTGAACCGGACCGTGTGGTTCGGAGCTTGATCCAGCTTGGAGTAGACGCAGCAGAGCGCTGACCGAGTCACAAACCCGCGGCAACAACTTGGTAGAGTTCCCGCAGAACTTCGACCAAGTCATCAACCAGGTCTGGACTGGCTGTCTGGGTTCCAGGTGTTTCCTGGTGAACCGACGTGTTATTTGGGCCGACAGCCTCAGCTGTGCACGCGCCTCTCGTTAAAGTGAATGTGGCAGCGCGCGCTGCGTTTCTCAGCATAACTTGACAGCTGAACATTCAACAAATCAAACAATATCAACACTAAAACACATTGATCTGTCAGTGACTTTATCAGAGGGTTGTCTTTAGTTTTCAGACTCGTTAATGTTTAAATCCCCTAAAGTGGTTTTATTTAACAAAAACATGATAAACAGCCCTATGGGATCATGTGAAATAAACAGTAGAGAAATGAAGTCATTTTAAGGCAGATTTAATCCATTACAGATAAACTGGATGCTACAATCATTTTTTGACAGCTAAAAAAAATCAGCTTGAAGTTATTTAATGTAAAAAAGAGAGTTGATGCTTTAATCAGGTGACCTGTAAACTAAATCTAATCCTTTACTGTCAGGAGATGAGAAGGTTTCTACAGTAAAACGATTAAAACAGAGTGAGCCTTAGAAAACAGCTGTAAAGTTAAAGGAAACAGACCTCTGATTACAGATCAATGTGTTTTAGTGTTAAAATGTTTCATCCTGATAACTTGATCAACCATCAGAGGTTGTTAAAATGAGCTCAGAGCTCATCTGGTCTGGAGGTTCTGGTTTGTGACTCAGGTCTGGGTTTCTGAGGGAAGTTCTGACAGGTTTAGTATTTCTTGTTAGGTTAGTAACAGCTGATCCAAACAGTGGATCAGCTGTTACTAACCTTAAACTCTAGACTTGAAGTATCACGACTCTTCAGCCTCATGAACACACATACCGGTATTATGAACCCTTTGGCAGAATTCAAATGAGCCATTTTAATCTAGATTAATCTAGATTTAAAAAATTAATCTATGCCCACCTCTACTAAATTTAAATTTGTTTTAAATCCAATTAAACAAATGTTATCTGAAAACTAGCATGTGCCCAAAACCTGCCTGTATTTCAGAAAAATAATGTAAACATTCCTCTCATTTTTTGTTTTATTGTTTCATTTGCAGGTCTCTATGACAACCGTAAACCCAACAGCATTTTTATAGTTAATTTTTGAAAATGCAGCTTCACAGGTGTATGTTGACCCAAACATGGCTAATGTCTTCAGGGTGTCATACTCTTGGGGGCAAGCCACTCAAAAGCTGCTCAAGCTTTCAGCACCATGGAGAGCAGCCCTCATGCCACCAGCTGCCTGGATCTCAATCAGTTCACTTTGAATGGTCCGCCTCGTCCAGCAGCATCACCTTCCACACGCTAGCAGAGAATTCTCCACCTCCAATAACTTCCCTGGAAATGGTAAAGTCATCAAATCTGGCAGAAAATATTTCCCTCAGCTGTGTGATTACGTCTTCATGCTCTCTGTCTTCTTGCTGTCAGCCACTGTCTTAAGTGTGCTAAAGTCTAGCAGCCTTCCTGATAAAAAATCTGCATGTAAAAAATCAAGTTTGCTTCCAAAGGCATCAAGTATCTCCACCATCTCTACCGTGGTTTTTTCCAGATATAAAGCTGCAGCTTCATATGCTACACACTGAGCAACATCTTTTTCTGAGAGTCATGCAAAACACACACTTTGAGGACTAACAGATTGTGCAATATCTTTCAATATATCACACAACTTTTTATTTTTGAGATTTGACCATGATGGTTTCATCATTTCTCAACAAAAGTTGATCTTAGTTTAAAACGATGGCACTAACTGTGATATGCATTCCTTCAAGGAAAGATGCAATTTGATATCATGGAGTAACATGAAGGCTTTGGACAATCAGCAAACTAACTTTAACCCACTGTCTTAGAATGGTTACCCAATCATCAGGCAGCTCATAAATGTCAGTGTTCTATGTGCTGCAGGACAATCCTCAGTGTATTCTAGTTAGACTGAAATAATCCTCACAGGATACACTGCCGTTTCTCCTTCCACTATATGAACCAGAATATGCTAATCGGATGGAACAAAGTGTTTTTTAAGAATCAATTCCTTTGAGGGTCGTTTAAGAGGGTGGCTCATATCTTTAGATCCCACATACTTTTATGTAACACCTCATTGTGTAATTATCTTATTTTTGATGCACATTTTGCCTAGATGACTAGAAAATCACACTGAAAGTATCCGAGATAAAGGAGGATTATTGTGATAAGAACTAGATAATCTCTCTGATATAAAACACCCTGTAATTACTTGTGTTTGACTCAAAATAGGCAACCCTGCAGATAATTACAAAGAACAGCAGGGACAATTAGCAGATCTAGCAATCAATGCTTTGTGGGCAATTATACAGCGATTTCTTAATTTCTACAAACCAAAAAAGAACCCTAAAAGAATTGGAATAAATCAGAAATCTGTGAGAAGGTGGGCGGGTTTCAGATCACGGAGGATGAAGTTGTTAGAGGATGAAGAAGAAAACAAGAGGAGATGAGTTTACAGACATTTGCTTAACACTGTGAAAAATCAGACGTTAGCGCAGAGAGCATTTAATCAGCTACGGCCTGTCAAGTTACTGATCAGCACCGGAAAACATTTGAACAGACTTTTTTAAAGTTTTGAAAAGGTCTCAAGCTGTGTTCTTTTGTGTCTTTACCAGGAGTGATTTCATTAGTCACACACCAAAAACCCTGACGGTGGCAATATGTAGGAGGTTTGTGTGGGATCGGAGTGTATTACGAGAGAGAAAGTGAGGGATAAAGGGTTTGTGTGGGCGATGGAGTAGCAGGGTTAGGAACCTTGTAAGTGTCTCTTTTCTAATCTGGAACACGGCAGCCAACAAATGCTCTTCTGGATCGGACCCAGACATTATAATGAAGCGTGTGTGTGTGTAGAAGCAGCTAGATGTACAAGTGTGTGACCGGCAAAATAGTGTGTGTTCGTGTCCTCTGATTTGAAAATGAGAGCTGGATATTTTTCAGGCTGTCAGAGTGATTAACAGCGCTGCTGTTGGATCCGAGCGTTTTCAAGAGGAGACCCTGAGGTGATGGAGTGTCCGCGGCTCAAAGAGAGAGACGTTAAATCTGTGCAGAAAAGAAAACGGCTCTTGAGTCCTGTCAGAAAAGCTGAAGAGCTTCAAAAGATAAAATGATATGAGTCTCAACTGCCTCATTGCTGTGACAATCTAAACATAACCAGCTATGCTAATAGGGGCAGTAATTAACTACTGGTTCTATAATACACCTCCTAATAGATTCATTAGGAAATATTTCCACTTCGTGTTTAGTGTCCTTGTTTCCCTTTATTCCACGCTTGGTATTATTCAAAGACCTTCACTGAAAATGTTATGAACGAGAGCAATTTCTAGAGAATATTTTTCTAATTAAAATGCAAATGAACAGAAGAAGAAATGCAACACTTTTATCAGATGTTTTGAATAGGAAACATGGTCTCATTATGAAAGATGCAGCATGAAGCACAGACAAGGCAAAATGTCCTGAACCAGAGGGAGAATAAAGATTAACCTGTAGTGAACCCCATGTTTTCTGCAAAGTTCTCCAGGCTAAATGCAACACTGACATTTTAAATAACTACATGTTTAAACACAGAACTCAATCTTTTCTCCTTTTTTGTCAGGATGTGAAATACTGCAAGGCTGGTGGTGTTTCTTAAATCCACTTTGGGTGATTTTTTTTAGTTTTTTATTCAGGGCTGTGATGCAGAAGTGGCAGAATTATGATGCTGGGAGCAAAGACTGTCTTATGAAAAGGCCAGCCAGAAAGAAGAAGAAAAAGTTTAGATTCTTGTCTTGAAAACAGGTCCCTAATGAATAAAATGCCTTTGTTTTTTTGCAAGTTTGCAAAAACCAGAATGTCTCTAATGACAGGTGTTGGCTTTGATTTGACATCTGTCCGGTGATTCTGGCTTGTTTTTATTAGCCAACTTTCTGTTTCCATATAAAAATGCCTGTTTTATTTGTATGAATGGATGGATTTTATTTTGATTTCCTTCAAATCAAAAATTAAAAAAAAGACAGATAAAGAAAAAACAGAAGGCAAACAAACAGGAAAATGCATCAGGCTGACAGAAAACACATATATAGAAAAAAGTAACATAAATAAAAGTGACAAATATTTACGCATTTGTCACAGATGTTGTAGCATTTTGGATCCTTTGTTTAAAAAAATAGATTTAACTTGTGAATCAAGTTCTTGATGCCAGAGTAAAAGCACCAAAATCTGTGTATCGTTAGAGGACAGGTTGTATCGGAGCAACTTTCAACATTAAAACATTAGGAGAGTGCTCCTACTCCAACTGCACACCAAGCTCACATAACTGCAGCAGTGAGTCGAGATCAGCAAGAAAAATAAGCAAGAACCTGATTCAGGACTCAAACCCGGATCTCCTGCATGCAGAGATCAAACAAACAGAGGGCGCCACAGGGCTCAGCAGCAGGTTTTAGTAGGGTCTGATCACATGACTGCTGTGTCTGACTGAGATACTAAAGTAAGGCCAGTATCGCGCTGGGTTGTAACTAAGTGTGAACGATATTCATGAGGGAGTCTCCAAAATGTCCTCAAACATTGATAAGGGTTCCCGACCTCTTTATTTGAATTTTCTGGGCCAAGTTTAAACAATAAGATTAATCCAAAATGTAAATTTTAGTTATTTATTTAGGATTTTAGCTTTTACATAAATTTCACATTTTGTCAATCTTCTCTTGCCTTTTGTCCTGCATCTTTGTTACACTGAGTGAGAAAAAGGCAAATAACGGATCGGTGTTATCTGACTGAGAGAAGCTTTTTGACTTTGTCTGCTAACGTCGTCAGGGAAGAATCAAATAAGCTATTTCTGTGTAGGCACATACCCGGTGTATTGTCATCACAGGCCGAACATTAGACAATGAAAAGACAGGTGGGATTTATTGTGGGAAGCCGGTCGATTGATTGACAGCCAGCCGGTGTCAGAGCAACAGGAGAGGGAGGGGAAGGGGGGGGGGCAGGATTTTATTCAATGTTAACAGATGGGGAGGAGGTGGAAGCGCACGATTAGACTGTGGGGGGTTGGGGTGTGGGGGTGTGCTTCACCACTTGCCTGAGTATCTCCACTTCCTGGAGGAGGAGCGTGAGTGATGTGGCGGCGAGTTGCATGGATTCTATGAAATATTAACAGCTTGAGAGGGGGAGAGGCACCCGATGGGTCTGTGGGGGGGCGCACTGTAACTCCCTGCAGTAGGTCCACTTCCTGAAGCTGTCGCGCGCGGCGCCGTTCTACGGTGGATTTTATGAAATATTGACAGCTTTGGGGACACAGTTATTGGCTTGGAAGCCAGAAATCGGAGGCCGGATCTGGCCCGGGAGCCACCTATTGAGTACCTATGTCCTAGTGGAAGTCCCAGGGCCTTGCTCTCATGTCTGTGGAATTTTGAACGTGTTCTTAAAATTTGTGCAACTAATTTCCTCTCTAAATGGCCACAGAGTCACAGTGGGCACCTGGAACTTTTCTCAACTTCGTTTCGGTGAGTCAGAAAGTCCAAAATAAGGTGAGAGAAATTTGGGAGGATGTGAGCTTAAGAAACCTGCAAACCTCTACAAGCATGATGATCGTCACAAAAGTCACTAATAGTTTTCTTTTGTGTTCATTGTGTTGGTCTGTGTGCCTGTTCTGCACAGTTCATGGTCACAACCATTTAGAAAAAAAGTCAGTCTGTTTTTGATTTTTTTTTTTTAATGAAAATCCTGCAAAGAACTAAATTAACATTTTGAAAATGTGGAGGCTTTTAGTAAGTCTCTTCACAGCTGCTACAAAACCACAAAACTGTCATGATTGTGAGGATATAAAGCTCTTTCATAAACCCAGTTTTTGTCATGCTTGCTTGCTTCATGCTCATAATTTAGTGTTATAGCTAACAGTTCTAACAGAAATCAGGAGCAATCACAGTTTTAGCTTCATGAACCTTATTCAGTTTGTACATTTCATGCAAATATCAGTGGATTCACTGAGCAGTTTGCTGAACTTCTCTCTAATCAGGTGAAACCTGCTACTCACCACCCAGTGTTGAACTCCACATGTGCATCAAACAGAGCGACTACAGGAGCAGACGCCGCCCTCCATCCACTGACTCGGGACCGGATCAGTCCTTCCTGTTTGTCATGGTGGACTACCTTGATGAATCCTGGGCCGTGCTGAGCGTTTGTCTCGTCCACAAAGCTCTGCAGGTGCTCCTTCAGCTCCACTGGAGAGAAAATGACACACAAACATGGACTCACTGAGGCCTGTTATTGACCCTATATCAATTATAGTACTCTTATTTCCTCTCAGTGTGGAAAAATAGGTTGAAGCAAATGTGACTGTATAAACGTTTGGACATAGATGAGATTTTCAACACATTTCTATGAGGAGTTATCAACAAATTGATGTGTGATCATTTTAAAATTAAAGTAATATGTATAATTTATGCAAAAAGTTGCACCTTTATAATCCCTTTTAATGTGGTGGTTTTGGGTAGTTACAGGTTTGAAACTTTGTCTTTATTCCTCCTTCAAGGAAACTTGCAAAAGCAAAACTATAGGAGTATGCAACAAGGTTTATTAGTTAGGTATATAATATTGTATAAATATTATCCTCTGTGGATCTGCAGGGAACTTTCTAAGTTATGGACATTAAATTTTTATAGGCGGAGATGACTTGTCATAAAAGTGGTGTGAAATAGTTAGCATTTCCTGCAACAAAAACTAAAATATGATCCTATACAGGGTCCCAAAATGCTAATTCTTCAGGCCATCTTCAGAATAAAGTTAAACGGAGTCATCACCAAGTCTTTCTCTCAGTCTCACGTGGTTCAGTTATCATTAAATACTTATATAAATAGTGAAAATGTGCAAAAAATCCAGCAGATCTAACCCTAAAAACAACTTTTTATTAGAGCAGAACAGCTGGACCTGGGTCCTGCCTCCTGCTGATACACTGACTGTTTGTGTGTGCTGCCACAGTTCAAACAAGAACAAATCTCAATATTTTAAGACACAGTTTCACAAGTTCATTAGATATACCAAAACTTTTTTAGGCCCAAAGATGTGGAAGAAAGCGCTGTTGCGTTCAAGCTGAAATGTTTGAAACAAACTAAAACAAACTTAGAAACCCTGCAGATACAGAGCACAGACAAATCCTCTGAATTAAATAAGATGTTTCTGTTCTTTCCTTTATGGGAGAAGTCCTAACGCACACAGTCAGGTAGAGTCCAGGAGCACACAGTCGGCCCACAGCGGAACGATAAACATCATCTTTTACTTGTTGTGATTTTTTCCTAGCTGTAATCGTGCCCCTGGGCTGCTTTCTCCTTTCTATTCATTATTAGAATCAGTCTCTGTTTTTCCTTTATGGAGTCACAGTTTGGCTCTGACCTGGAAGAAAGATGGACTCATTTAAAGGGAAGCAGCGTTCTATCAGTTATTTGTTTACAGTGAGGACCGTAGTGACATCACTCAAAGTGACCGGAGCCTCTAGTCAGATCAGGAGAGACGCTGCTGCTGAACGGTGACAAATTAATGGCTTATTTTCACATATTTAAAACCACTCATACTCAACAACATTATAACAAGAGATGAATCAAAATATATTTTAAATGTAAAAGCTAAAGTCCCATTTCATTTATTGGTATAACTTGCAGGTGACAGTGGCTCCCCCTTGAGGCGCTGGCTCCTCACTCGGCTTTTAAACCCGCAGAGCGCATAGGAGGTGCGTAATAATGAGGTAATTAGGTAGTTTCCTTTCTTCCTGCTAAGTTTAGTTGGAGATGCAAAGTGAAAGAAAACCTGCTGAATATTTATGACTTATTTGAAAGAAGTTGCATGAGGTATGATGTAGTTCATTTAAAGTGATAATATGCAGTTTTGCTTGTTTTGGGCTCCCTCTGGTGTCCGTTTTAAATTACTGCATTAAACAAGTTACCAGATCGTTTCAGCTTCTAAACGCCAATATCTACCTGTTGAAATGTCTCCTCAGTCTTCATAGCTTTCTACAGGAGCGGTTATTTACTCTTTCAAAGAAATCAGCTGTGTTCAAGCAGGGAGAGATTGAAAAAAATCAGGAATCATGAGCTAAAAACACTCCAGCGCTAGCATAACAGCTAGCCACTTTGGGTTAGCCTAACCCTCGTGAGACACGTGACTTCCTGGGTACCGTGACGGCGACGGAGATCTTGCAATCGTGGTTTTCCGGCTGTAATCACCAGATGTGGCTAAGAGACTTTTCATTAACCCTGTAAAGGGTCATATTAGCACAGACTGGCTCAAGGAAAAGATTAAAAAATATGAAAAAGTTGCATATTATCACTTTAACTTAGAATTAAGCCACAAAGCAAGGTTTTAATTTCGTCTCAATTTGTTTGCAATTTAATCCTCATTTTATTCGCAAGTCGGTAACCAGCTCCGTCCCAGAGGTGTCTCTCATTTCTGACTAAACGGACAGTGAGGCAGGTTCCAGATGAGGACTCTGTGACAATGTCCAAATTCCAGCTGCACTAAGCCAGGAGAGTGAGAATCCCAGTCCCATTTTTGGAAACTCCCTCATAATGTGTAACCAACAGTTAGATCTATACAAGGTGCAAAGACATTAATTAATTAAACAAAAAGGACTTTAAAAGTTTCATGTAATTTACTACTCTAATTGTAGCTTATAATGTATTCCTGCATTTCTACTGTTGTCTTTGACGTGTCCTCATTTGACCCCAATTTGTCTTAATTACCGAATGTGAGTCAATAAGCTGCGTTTAATAACCCGGAGTCTCATCCTTCATCATTTACCTTCATTGTGAATTAACTCCATACAATTGTAATTGATTGCAAAGCAAGAGCATTAAATCATATTTCCGAGAGAATTATTAAGTTGAACCGTTGTGATGCATTAGCGGAGGATAAATCGAGGAAAATGATGAATGTATTTATCCCCCTGGTTGCTTCACTAATCAGCATTCTACCCGGTGCAGCTTCCACAACTAAATTTTGATATATTGTATTATTGAAGAACAGAGAGGCACTGAGAGACCCATAAAATCTACAGGCGATGGTGGAAGAGACAGATTTCTCATAACAGTAATTATAGATTTGGCAGCTATGAAATACAATATGTTTCATGAAACGTGACACAATTAATAACGACGGCCCTCTTAGAGACAAGTCTCTCATCCACGCTCAAACTGCAGCTGCTTCAGGAAGTTTTTTTATAGATGTGATGAAGCTAATAGTTGCAAATGATCCAACTGAGTGCAACTCAAGATACAGAATGAGTGGTTCATGAAATAAAGACAGCTGATGCTGCAGCCCACCTGAGGAAGCCTCTTTCTAATTGGATTTATTGAACTCTCTGCCCTATAATGTAAGAGTAGACCTCTGATAAAACGACTTTAGTTTAATCAGCTCTTAAGACTTAGAGGCTTTTTGGCAGCAATGCAAGGAGGTAAACTACAGGTAAGTTTGTGGTATTTCCTGCAAAATTTCTTTTATATTTGTTGTTTAAGGAAAGTTTTCAACTCTATTTAATCTCATAAAGTTTTCCCATTTCCTTTGTCCACAGTAAGCTAAACTAAACTTAATGTTATTGTGGATTTATAAAATAAAAAGGGGAAACACTTGAAAATCCAGATGTAGCTGACTGAACTAAACGGATCAAAAGCTAAACAAGAACATACAAACAGCTTTAAAGGCACACTATGTCACTTTTTCATATTTAATGTTTTTCTTGAGCCAGTAAGTGCTAATATGACCCTTTAGGGTTAATGAAAAGTCACTCAACCACGTTTGCAACTTCAGAGTCTCCGGTCCGGTGCCCAGAAGTCTCACAAAGTCACGTATCTCTTGAGGGTTAGGCTAACCCAATGTGGCTAGCTGATATGCTAGCGCCAGAGGGTTTTTAGCTCATGATTCCTGCATTTTTAAAAATCTCTCCCTGCTTGAATAAAGTTCTTTGAGTGATGAACCGCTCCTGTAGAGAGCAATGAAGGCAGAGGAGACATTTCAGTTCGATTTAGGTGTTTCTGAGCAGAGACAATGCTAACAGTCACTTAAAACGGACACTAGGGGGTCCTAAAAACAAGCCAACACGGCATAGTATGCCTTTTACTCATATTATACTGCTCATATATATTTATGACGTATTTTTAGCATTTACATTAGTTATAGTGAATAGGAATTGTCTTTCATTTTTATTTGATTTCTGGAGATCATCCGCCCTGCCCCACATTGAAAACCACTAATTTAAGGTATTGAAACAAGGAATAGAATCCACAGGTGAGAAACAAGAAGGTACAACATTAAAAGTAGAAATTATTATTAGGAAATGTGAGAACAACTTGGCAAAATTTTATGTTTCAAACTGTCCACTATACTCAATCAAATGCAGGTTTTTAGGTGAGTATGACAGTTTGCTGAACCACAAAAGATTTCAGATAAAATATTATGAGAAAAAAAGTCATAAATCCAATTAATCCATGTTTCATGACTCCTGAGGCTTGAGAGTTCATTTGGTGTAAATGTTTCATTTCACTTTTAGCTGTTTGGTATTATTTTGAACTTTTAAACAAAAAAAAAAAACAAAAAAAAAAAACCCCACCACGACTGTTCCTGAACAATTAATATTTCAAAATTAAAAATACCAATGTTGCATATTTTTATTAGATTAGATAATTTAATTAAAAGTAAATAATTCAACATGTATATTATAATAAAGTCTCCCTGAATAATGAAGAAACAAAATAAGCATAATTTATTTAATTTACTTATTATTTATTTGTATTATTCAGAGAGGCTTGGTGATTAATTAAAAAATTGTTTTTTTTTTCATTTTAAAAGTTTTGATTATTAAAGATACATTCTTTTTTCCCTTTTTGAAAATCTTTTGTTAAAAAACAGTTTGTTTTATCAAATTAACAAGTTCCTACTGATAACACATAGCTGGTAGGTAACATTTAAAATGTTCACCAAACAAAAGCTCAGACTCATACTCAACAAACAAAAACAACTTTTTGATTCTTGTGATCATAAAAAAATCAGAATTTTGATTGATTATTTGGATGGGACAAGTAATAAATACAGTTAGGTATGGTTTTAGTTAGCAGGGCCATCATTTTTCATCTTTGGTCCCTTAGCAGGTAACATAATCAACAATTATTACTAAATTGCATACAGTCACAATAAAAGGGAAACATATCCAATCCATGATGCGAAGTGCAGTTCTTATATACAAGGTGCAGATTAGGAAACACGTTTCTTTGGAAAAAAGCAGCATCTCATAGCACCACGGATTAAACAGAGAGCTTTGAGTGCAGCAACGCTCATATTTGGGTCAGAGATCAACAGTTTAAAAGATGACTTAAAGCAGCCCTTTAGGTCAAAAGAGAAACATTAAACAGAGGAGGTCTGAGGCATCAACTCTCCTAAACTCACACTGCAGCTCTGAATCTGATCCCCACATGGTTTCACAGCAATCCACACCTTCAGGGATGTGATGAAACATCTTTTATGTGGACCTAAGGATCCCCAGGAGGGAGGATCAGGGCTTTGATTTGGAAACTAGATCTCAGTACAGGTTAAATGCTTATTACTCTGCATTTCACTTCAGATTTCCTCAGAAGAAAAGCAAAACATCTTTAAAGAAGACGTCCAGATGTCTATGTTCTGAGCCTACCGGTGTTATGATGACTGTAGTTTGGGATAAACGTCGTCCCTCCACAGAGACAGATGTGCTAAGTGGCTGCCCTGCTCCGCCTGCAAGGTAGCCCAATGAACGAAATGCAGTCTAATAAAACTTTTAAACATTTTATTCTGGTGGTGTGCTTAAAGAAAAAATGTTTTGACACATCATACATTTTTAATAGCAAACCATTTCCTTTCTTACCAGCCAGCAGCACTGACAGTGGGGATGGCGAGCCCAGGTAAACTGCAGAATAGTAGTGGTCCGAATGTAGCGCAAATCCTTTTAATGCACATTATATAGTTCTGAATGGGACACTCATTTTTATAGTGATTTATAACGGAGAACAATTTCCCGTTTCTTCATTTTTCTTCCCTTTTCTCATAGTTTTTACCCGTGAAGATGGAGCTGGCCACACATTTTAAGGTGAGGACACTCTGCAGCATTATTTGCTATTTCTGCCAGTTACTCCTGGGAAATTTGAGCCCACAGAGTTATAACAGCACTAGAGGGAAGAATAACTCATCCTGCTGTGGGTCCCACAGGTTGGGCATAAAACAATGCAAGAAATCCATAAGACGGCCACACAATATTGATAATACTATAAAAATTTCTTGCAAACCTATGAAGAATTTGCTTTTAAGAAAACAGAATTGCCCCCAGGTGAAGTATCCAAATAGAAACTGTCTTTTAATGTAAACCTGAACAGCTCTCCAGGTGATGGTTGGATCAGTAGATGAGTCTGTTTTTGAGGTTAAGGAAGGCGAGGGGCGCCGCGGCGGCTCAGAGGAAATAAGTTAAGCTTAAAAGTGGAAGGTTTAGGGTTCTTACAGCTGTTGCTGTGATCATCCACCAGTATGATCTCTTTGAGCAGGTGGGGCGGAGTCCTCTGGATGACTGTGTGAACCGAGCGGAGCAACACCGACAGGGCCTCGTTGACGAAGATGAAGATTACGCTGAGCTGAGGAAGGTCGGATGAATAGGACATGTTTCTGCATCTGAAGGGAAAGAGGGAGAGATTTAGACGTTTGTTTCTGTCACCAAAATCCCTAAAAATAACTAAACTCACCCGTCTGGTCGTAAATCCGGAATCGGCCGGGTGAGGGATATGCGGTCACTCAGGTAGCCATTGTAGCCATAGTAACGGAACTTCTTAAGGGCGACCCTTCGACTTTCTGGACCGAGGTCATGACCCCAGTGGTTGAACAGGGAGGAGGCGGGGTCTGAGGCGGAGTCTGATGAAGACGCTGCATCGTCACCGTCCTTCTGAGGGGTTTCTGCGGATGAAGGGGGAGAGGTTCAGTACTTAGGTCAGAAACATGTCTTATAAGGAAACTTTAGCTTTTAGTTCTCTAAACACCAAACTGTGGCTTTTTATGCTTTTAAACATAAACTGTTTGCATTCAGAAACACCTTCCCAAGACAAATGTTTGCGACCAAGCGTTAAAAATGCTCTGTGGCCATCAAATATAACCTATTTGCTGAAGGCTGGAGGAATAATGTGAGCAGCACGAGAGAGAAAGGGCAGAACACAGATGAGATTTGAGGTATCAGGAATTTTCATTGTTATAAACAAGTTTGGCAAATCTCTGTGCAGAGGTGAACACAAATCTACCAACATGACCAATGTCACATTTCTCCTTTAACAGGCACTGCAGCTTAACGTTTTGTGCTATATGTGCAGCACTAAGCTGTCCATCACGTGTGACAGTAAACGATAAGGAGAAAATTATGCTAAAGGCCTCAATGAAAATAAATCTGTTTGTTATTTTTCAAATTTAAATTACAGCATGAAAACAGACAAGCAGCCTTCTGGTATTCCAGCAGTCAGAGGCTGTATTTGGGTCCAAATAGCATCAGAATTTTATGCAGGGGTCTGTTTGTTAAACTCTCTGGAGGATGAAAATCCTCCCAAAAAATGGAAATATTCATGAAGTAAAGCAGAAACGTAAAGATGATTTTAGCACAAACAGTGTAACTAAGAACATCCACCCATCCACCTCCACTCACATTTTGCTTTATACACTTTGATGACTAACAGTTACAACCCTTAAGTTTGATAAAAACTGACTGATCTTCACCAGAGGTTTCCAACCTTGGGATCAGGACCCCACTTTGGGTCACAAGACTTTAACCTGTGAGTTAAAGCTGTGAGACGATCTCTGTAAATAAATTTAAAAAAAGAAACAACTAATAGCATCACTATAAGTTATGTAAAAGCTAAAAAACTGGTCATAAATAGATCAAATTAATATTTTAGTTTAAAATGGTTTTCATTTGATCATTTCCTTGTTGATTTAGCTTTTGGGGATGATTTAAAGGTGCTATAGCAAATTTTAAAAATAAGCTAGGTATAGCTATTTTACACAAGCACGGTTGCAGAGCTCTCACCCCTCCCTTCGGTTATAATCTTTAGGCCGCACCTCCCCTGGACATGGGACCGCACATTCCGACAGTAACAATAGAGAGCCAAACACCAGCCGTTGAATTGCTATACTAATGTTCACCCTGGTTTTTCCTCTTTCTACGTCCAAACGTTTAGTTTTCTGCTAGCTGAAAAGGTGTTTTGCTTTTTGGGACTCTGGTATTTATATTTAAAGCTGAAGTGGTAACAGCCGGCTGTTTCTGTCCTCTCACTTCCTGGATGTTCTGCTTTAAAATGCACCAGCATGCATTAATGGAGGATCCAAGCAGTGTGGAAGTGAGGCGCTTCACTGAGACAGACAGCCGGATTGTCCAATATTTGCCTTCGTCTGCTTGGCTGAGGTTTTTAGAGAACTGCAAGGGAACCTTATTGATTTCTTTCGTTTTTTTTAATCACCACAATATATTTATAGCTATACTATGTTAGAACGTTGTTAAGATGCACGAAAAAAAAAAACAATTTGTTTACCAAGTTTGCTATAGCACCTTTAAGGTCACATATGTTCTGTACATACCTCAAATAATAATAATAATAATAATAATGCATTTAATTTAGAAAGCGCCTTTCAAGGAACCCAAGGTCACTGTACAACAACTAAAATGATAAAATCAAGTTAAAAACAGTTAAGTAGTTAAAACACAAGACTCATAGAATCCTAGACGACACAAACCACAATACAAGATAAAACTAACTCAGAGACAGTAGGCAGTTTGATACAGGTGAGTTTTGAGTCTGGATTTAAAAGTGGAGAGGGAGTCAGAATTCCGTATGGCTTGTGGGAGAGAAATCCAGAGGTGGGGAGCAGAGCAGCGGAAAGCTCTTCTCCCCATGGAGCTAAGATGGAAGGATGGTACAGTAAGACGGACAGAGGAGGAAGATCTGAGGAGGCGGACAGGTGAAACAACTCGAATAAGGTCAGATAGATATGAGGGGGAGAGATTATGGATGGCTCTGAAAGTGAGAAGCAGGATCTTGAACTGGATTCGTTGCTTAACTGGGAGCCAATGAAGTTCCTGGAGGATGGGACTTATATGGTGAGACAGGGGAGTGTTGGTGATGATTCGTGCAGCAGAGTTCTGAACCAACTGGAGCTTGTGGAGGGATTTTAGAGGGAGACTGAACAGCAGTGAGTTACAGTAATCGATCCGGGAAGTGACTAGACTGTGGACGAGTATAGCAGCAGAATGAGGAGAGAGAGAGGGGCGAAGGCGTTTAATATTGCGGAGGTGAAAATAGGCGGACCGAGTGATATTATTAATGTGGGACTGAAATGAGAGAGTGCTGTCAAGGATGACACCCAGACTCTTCACCTGAGGGGAGGGAGAAACAGTGGAGGCATGAATAGTGAGAGAGAAACTGGCAGCTTTGGATAAGATGGATTTAGTACCGATAAGTAGAATTTCTGTTTTGTCACTGTTTAGTTTGAGAAAGTTAGTGGAGAACCAAGATTTGAGTTCAGCTAGACAAGAGGAGAGGGAGGGAGGTGGGAATGAGGAATCTGGTTTGGCAGACAAGTAGAGCTGGGTGTCATCCGCAAAGCAGTGAAACTGAATGTTGAATTTCCGGAGTATTTGACCTAAAGGAAGGATGTAAAGGATGAAGAGAAGGGGCCCCAAGACAGATCCCTGGGGCACACCTCTGCTAACTGGGGAGGGTTCGGATCTGAAAGATTTCAGTTGTATGAACTGAGTGCGACCGGAGAGATATGAGTGAAACCAGTTGAGTGCGTTATGAGAAATACCGATAGATGAGAGCCTGTCAAGAAGAATGGAGTGAGAAATGGTATCGAAGGCTGCGCTCAGATCAAGGAGGATGAGGATGGAGAGTAAGCCTGAATCAGCTGCAGTTAGAAGATCATTTGTGATTTTTACCATTGCTGTTTCTGTACTATGACTGGGGCGGAAGCCAGACTGAAAGGGTTCATAGAGAGAGTTACATGACAAGTGAGAACGAAGCTGAGAGTCTACTACTTTCTCCAGAATTTTCGAGATAAAAGGTAAGTTAGAGATGGGGCGAAGATTATTAAAATTATTGGGATCCGAACCTGGTTTTTTGAGTATGGGAGTGACTGCAGCAGTTTTAAGTTGAGATGGGACTATACCAGTAGTGAGAGAGGAGTGGATGATGGTGATTATGAAAGGAATGAGAGAAGGTAGACAAGTCTTCACTAGAGCAGTGGGAAGGGGATCCATATAGCAGGTGGTAGGCTTAGATTTACTGATCAGGTCAGAGATTTCAGAGGCAGATGGTAGACGGAAGCTGGAGAAAGGTTGACAATGTGGAGAGGAAAGAGACTGGAGAAGAATAGGAGGATCAGAGGACAGATGCTGGTAAATGTTGCAAATTTTCTCATTGAAAAACAATAATAAAGATTGGCAGGTGTCAGCAGAATACATGTGAGATGGTAAGGAATCAGGTGGTTGAACCGTTTTCTTTAGTAATGAAAATAATGTTCTAGAGTTACCAGCGTTCGAAGTAATGAGTCTAGAAAAGTACTGGGATTTGGCAGAGTCTACAGAAGTTTTGTAATGCAGTAGATGAGTAAGATATTGTTCTTTGTGCAAAAAGAGGCCAGTTCTTTTATAGAGACGCTCGAGTCGGCGACCTTTGGATTTTAATGTACGCAGGCCAGGAGTGTACCACGGGGCACTTGAGGAAAGGGAAACAAGCCGGGTTTTCACAGGAGCAAGAGAGTCCAGGATGCCATTTAGGACATTATTATAGACAGAAATAAGTTCATCAGGGTTGGAGAGGTGATCCGGGATAAGCATATGGTCAATATTGGCACAAAGAGCATCCATGTCAATAGATTTGAGGTTCCGGAATGAGATGAGGCGCGGCGGATTAATTGCAGATAGACGAAGGGTGACGTTGAATGAGAGGAGGAAATGGTCAGTAAAGTGAACTTCATCAGCTGAACAGTTAGCAGGAACAAGACCAGAACAGGATATTAAGTCCAGAGTGTGGCCCTTGATGTGTGTTGGAAAGTCAATGAACTGACTGAGTCCAAAACTCTCCAAACAGGACAAAAAATCTCGGGTAATAGGCAGATTCTTATTATCAAGATGTATATTAAAATCCCCCAGCAGTATGACATTCTGGGAGAGGGTGGAGAGATCATTTATAAAGTCACTGTTAGGCTTAGGGGGGCGGTAAACTGAAGCAATGATCGTGGGAATAGGACCAGGCAATTTAACCACCAGACATTCAAATGAGCTGAAATCAGGCACAGAAACAGGCAGGACTCTCCACTTCTCGCGATAGATTATCGCGAGACCTCCCCCCCGGCCATTGCTACGGGGATGGCAAACGTAAACAAAACCTGGAGGAGCCGAGTCGTTTAGCTGGGAAAAACCTCAGTACAACATAGTGGGATTTGTTGGAGGTTGATACGTTGACACACTGCCTGGACCTGGGATTCAGTCCTGATCTTCTAATCAGTGATCAACCTCTCGTTCCCTGGTGATCACCCCTTCGTTATATTAACAATGACTTGAAGTTCAGGAATATTTGGAGCCTTTCATTGTTACAGACCATTACTGACTTCAAACTAGAATTTAGATAGAACAGAATATTTCAGAGATGCTTCTAAGCGTTAGTTGCATTATTTATTGCTTTTGTTTTAAACAGGTCATTTTGTAAATTTTGCATTTCAAACAGCAAGCAAAATTCTGGGATATAAACTGTTCTGAAACAATAAAAAAGAATAAATATTAAAATGCACTTTCAGTTTGGTTTCAGGGTTCTGGCTTGAACCAGTCAAACATCTTTTTCTTTCCCCTTTTTGCCCAAGAAACAAGTCTGCAAAATGCTTCCCGTCCTTCCTGAGCTGAAAGGCTTTTTTATTAGTTTGAAGAGCAGCGCCTCCACCTTTAGTAATAACACGCTTAGTGTTCTCGTAGGTGAAATGTCACCTTACTCCAAGGACCCTCACAGACTCATAATAAGCACCCTAAAAGCACTAAATGCTTCTGTCTCACTCCTTTTTTCCTTCCTGCCCACAAATGCATCACGAATCACTGAAAGTTTTAGGGAGTTCAAAGTCATCTCGCTTTGTCTGGAATTCTTAGTTGATATCAGTTATTTATATTTAATGAAGCTTTTAGTTAATGCATTGTGCTTTGAGTGCAGGAGACATCCTCCAGAGAAAAGCACAGAAGTGCCTCAAAAAATGCTCTTGTGTGGGTTTCCTGATGTTCAAGAACGAAAACAGTGTTGTGTTCTGCTCTGAATTGTGTCCAACAAACGTCGTGATTATTTTATTAGGATCAAGCTCCTGTTCCCCACGTAGCTGGAGGGCATGTCACAGAAGTCGGGGAGAATCAGGGGGAACGAGGCTGTCGGTGTGTGTTATTCAGCACCTGCAGGAGTAATACAAATGGGTGCAACGACTGACCCTTTTATGTGAAAGTGTTTAAATCTACATGTGTCCTGCACAGCGTGATGAATGCGTTTTACTCTGCAGCCTGGAAGTGTGTCAGTAGGAGAACACGCTCATAAACATCATGATAGCAAAAGAAGCTTCAGCCAAAGGGCAAATATCCAGGTGATAATAATGATTTGAAAGCAACTCCGCACTTCAGCATCTCCTCTCAAAGGAAACAGTGGAGAGAAAATAAAGATTCAGGTAAAACATCTGAAGATAAATGTTTCTTTGGAATCAGACAAAGCAAACAAATTCCACATTTAGTTTTCTTGCCGTTATCAAACTTGTAACTGAGTGTTTTGTAAAATAAGAAGAGCAGCAAGGAAATACGGTTCTAATTTTTCAAGGTAAATCTGCACAACTCAACAAAATGAAAGAAAATAAAGTAAATGGCATAAAAATGTTGGTAGATCAGATGAATGACGTTTTGTGTTTTAATGTGTTTCCTGTGCGATTTTTAGTCCATTACTAAAGTACTGTTGTTTTTCTTCAGTAGTGCCACCTAGTGTTCAGGAGGAGAACTCCAGTGAGTTTAGCTGCCTTCTGGCATGAGTGTAGCCCTATAATCCATTTTTATAGTTTTAAAACCTCTTTTTTTCTTCAATAAAGAAAACAGAAATCATTAAGTGGAAGTGGAAATGCAGAATAACAAAAAAAAAGATTAAATAAATTTCATACAGCTCTTCTTTCACTACGCTGACCTAAAAAATGCATAAAGCTTTAATAAGACTGTTGTTAGCACCGATTATATCCAGCTTTGTGAAGCACAATGATCATTTAACTCTGACCTGCAGATGTTGATCTGGAAACTCATCATTTCCTTTACTTTGTGTAAAATTTATTTCCAAATAAACACAGCTGACCGTCTTCACCACCTCCACCAAACCAATTATACCCTTTCTAACCTCGAATTCACCAACAAGAAGCTTCTGTGTCAGAAGAATTCATTTTCTTGCTCTGCTTTGGTTCGACATCCACAGATCAGCAGGTTTGTGTGCATGCATCAACATTTATTTTCATTGGATAAAACATTCAGTTGTTCTGAGAGGTAGACATGAGGCTGATGCATGTGTGCACATGATGTAAATTGGATTATCTGTAAGGTGAAGGTCAGGTTTGGGGGTTTTGTGCATGCATGCTTGTGAGCACAAGATTTGTTCAACTCTTCTGATTTAATACTCTTTGTAAAAAAAAAAAAAAAGGAAAAAACAGCCACAGGTATTTATTCAGCTTCTTGTTGTTTTTTTAACTCCAACTTGATGGATGAGCTGGTGTAACAGACAACACAAATAACCTGAGGTGTGACGGGTCAGCACTCCACTGTCGTGATCAGTGTCCTTCCACCAACTTCCTGAACTGCATTGTGGCAGTAAATGGAGTACCTTTGTCCTGTGACGCTCTTGTTGGATGGGAAATTGGCTCCACATCAGTGTCTACTCTGCAGTATTTACACTACACACTTGCACACACACACACGGTGCACAAACACCAACACGAGTGCTTTGCAAAGACAGGGTGAGGTGAACTCTGAAAACAAAATTTAATAATTCATCAAATCTTCAGAAAAAAAAGCAAAATCCTAATTTATTGTCCTGAGAAGAAGCTTTAAATCATGATAGTAAACAATAAAATATATGTCAGCGCTCTACATAATAAAATGCACGATGAGAGAGTAAAGAAGAAGACAGGGAATATAAAAGGAAATCAGGATGAACGAGCGAAGCCAGAGGAGCAAGGAGAGCAGCAGTATTAAAGTGCAGACAGGCTGGTGAGAGAGGTTGAGAGAGTGATGAAGAGGAGGAGCGGCAGACCGAGTGATGAGGAGAACAAGAGAATAAAGGGGTTGTGACAGAAGGTATTCATCCCCAGGCATCTGTAAACTAGGCGACTCTGAGCTCTGTCACATCAGCTTGCAGAGACACCTTCTTTTATTAGCTCAGACACAGAGATGGCTCCCTATCCACACACACACACACACACACACACACACACACACACACACACACACACACACACACACACACACACACACACACACACACACACACACACACAGACATATATATATATATATATAAACCCCTCCTGTAGATCTGAAGGCATCAGGCCCAGACTCTCCAGAACCTAATGGATACAAAACGGGATACTCTCCCAGGTGTCACAGTACTTCACCTTGTCCTCAAGTAACTTTCTGCAGAAGTGAAAAGCTATTGGCTCAGCAGGCTGGATGCTGTGGAGCAGCTTTTAACCTCCAGCACAAGCTGTGATGAGGCTGCAGTCCAGACACTGCAGTCAGATCTCATTCAATCAGGACTAAAACCAGGAACCCGCTCCAGGAAGCAGGATGAGTGGCTTAGCACGACACAGTTAGGGTCAAATCTGGACTTACCCAGTTATGAAGCTTGCTTATTTCTTATGGTGCGTATCACCATGGCAACATATACAGGAAATCTAATCTAATCAGAGATCTGAAATTTAAAAACTTACATTTATTATAAAAAGTTTAAAAAAGAGAGAGATGCTGGTGCAAAAATTAGAGCTTCTTTTTTGGTTGTTGCTCTCAGAATTAAACTGGCCTGTTTGATTTTACAGGAAAAATGAATTCCTGAAAGCTTAGTTTGTTGATTTTTAAACTGAAATAAAATGTTCATTATTTTGTTTGTGTAAATCAAATGTCTATATTTTCTTGCTTTTTTATTTTACTGCACAAACGCATCAAAATATGACAAGCTGCAATAGAATCATGCATGTTTTTGAAACCTAGCTGAATTTTTTTTATGGTTAAACCATAACCATAGACAAACAAAAGACAATTCTATAAAATATCACCCCCATAAATCTTTCACTCATCAGCTCAATCCCCTCATTGCCTCGAAACATTTAACTTTTGAGGGGTTTTATATTTTCTGTGTGCACAACATGAAAATAATAACAGCCAGAGTTAAAGCTGCTAAATCAAAATAAGCAAATTAGGCAAAGCTTGGTTAAGTTTTCCAACCATTAAAAAACACAACAGATTGATGGTAAATATATCAAAATATATATATTTTTAAAAAGTATCATACTCCGAACAGTGAGCACCAAACTGATGCTGCTTCTCAACAACATTATTCTCATGACATCTGCAACCTGCATCGTGTCTGGATTCAGGGCTGCAGCATCCTTTCTCTTTTAATTTACCTGACAAGCACCAATTTGCCACTTTGTTTGATTTGAAATCAAACTCTGACACCCTGCTGTCCATCACACGGTGGCTGGGTAAAGATCTGATCTGTGAGAACTCACCAGCTGAGCTGTCAGTAGAGCTGTGATTGACAAGAAGACAGAGAGACGTGTTGGGTGACAAGATGCAGACTGAAGGTGAAACAATTTTCAAGTCTAAACTGAAGCATGGAAAAAAATCTATGGAAATAAAAAGTCACAGTTGGGTTTTGGGATGTGATTTTGAGCCATGTGCGTTCTAAATCCACTTCTGACTGTCAACCATCCAACCAGACGTATCTGCTATACAGAATCACACAGTTAGTGATGCAAGAAACAACAAACATCGTGATGGAGGTGCCTGTTGAGGACAGAGTTGCTGTTATTATCGCAGAAGAGCAGACGCAGCATTACAAACAGGAAGTGCTCAAGGGTTGTGGCGATGATTCAGATCTTGATCCCTGTTCTGATGCTGCAAGCTGCATCTCTTTGTTCCTTTAAAACACTTTTTCTGTAAACAGGCTGTCCTAATTTTGATAAAGTGGAAGCATCATTTAATGTTCTATACATATTTTCCACATTGAGGGATCAACATTTAACCTTATGTTTATTCATCTCCATTGATTTCTACATGGATGCATATAAACAGCTTAACGTGTTTAAGAGCCTAAATAGACCACGAGCCTGATTCACTAAACAGCTTATGAAGATGTAAAAATGCTCATTTAGACATCTGCACATCCCCTGCACGCGTACATGTTGCTCATCAGGTTGCATTGAAGCAGTTGCTGCTTTGCAGGAACCTATCCCAGCAGGCTTTGCACTTGCTCCACAAACACACACCCACTCACACCCGAGGATTTGAAAGAATTTGTTTTCATGGAGAGAATCTCATTTGCTCTGCAAGCCCTGTCACATTATCTCCCCGCAAAAGCCTTTTGTGTTCCAATATTTAAAGAGGCATAAGGGAAAACACAGGCGATTCATTTGCCTTTTGTGTCGACTCGGAGCCCCTTTCCAACAGCACAACAGCTGCTTTACAGATCACAACAAGCAATGAGTCCCAAAAAGTGCCTCTTCAGTTGTTTGCTGTGTTTCAGTGCCATAAAAAGAGCATGCTCACACAAGAGTCATTTACAAAATGTTGCGATGCTCTCAGCCGGGGCAAAAACGCCCTCCTGCACATCCCCACAGCGACAACAAGCAACCGGTTTTTGCCAGTTCTGAGCAGTTTACTGCACATTGAGCTGAGTCCAGGATTCAAATAAACTACATTTAACGTGTTTTTGTCTCCTAGATCTATGTGGTATTTGTTTTATATACTCTCTTTTATCTTTTGTGCTTGAGAGGTAGTTTTATTTACTTACTTATTGCTGATTCTATGTTGAATGAGCAAAAAAAAGGACTAGACTTTAACATCAGCTAGTTGTAAAACCCAATAATTCATTTTTTTATATTTTATGAAAGTGTTTTGTGGTTATAACTGATTTGAATAAGTGATCAAGAAGCTGAGTTGAGACGAACAAAAACAAGAGAGATCATAAAGTTTTCACATTTAATTAAATCGAGCTACAAGCAGATAGTCATCTCTTTTTTCTCATTTCCTCTCAGGTGTTCATCAAGTCAAACCAGTCGCCACAGAGGAGACAGATTGCAAGGTTGTGAATTTTTGACATTTAAAGTTATATCTCAGGTTTAGAACTATAAAACTGTTTCCCCATTTCTTTGCTCAGACATGAGAGAATAAAGCGCTGCGTGATATCTGGCAGCGATGGAACGGCAGGAAAACAGCGGAGAGATGCACAACAGCAGGAGGAGTCAAACAGTCAGAAAGTTAGGTTTGCTTTACCAAGGACTTTTCTTGACCTTATTTGAAGGCATCATGAACTTAGGTTATGATGTTTGGAGAAATTTGAAAGAGAAAGGCAACAAAGCCGCGTGGAGAATTCAGCCACACGTGTCAAATTGTGAGAACTACAGCTGCTGTATACATGTTATTATGATCTACATGTAGAACGTTTAACTATTTATTCCTATATGCAGCAACATCTGACACTCATCACTGGAAACAGACTTTTCCTGACACACCTGTCCTCTTTTGTGAAGGCAACAGTCCAGCAAGAGCTCCTTCCCCTGATTCCTCTGAGACGCAAATGCCACCAGCCCTCAGGAGATACACTAAATGCACGTTGTAATCGTGCAAAGACACTTTAAATGCTGGAGGGTTTTCTTTTAAATGCAAGCATAATAAATCATTTGAGCAAACTGCTCCAGCATGGAGGGATTGGTTGGCAGCTCAAAATGTCCGTTTGGAAAAGTGTTATAAGTCAGACAGGTGAAAAAAACTAAATTTTCTTTGAAAACCTTTTGTGTATTTTGACATTAGAGTCCTATATGTTTATAAAAATGCAGATTGTGAGACAGAAGTATCTAATTTATTTTCATATAGAATGGTCAAGTGTTTTATTAGCCTACTGAACTAGACCGTCAGTTTTGCTCCACAAACTCTGGTCTAGCCACGCTCCATTGGAAGCTCCGCAGCCCAGTGATTAATCCGGTCAGTCTCATATTCGGCCAATCACAACACTCTAAAGGTTTGGTGGGCGGGATTAGCTGATAGAGCTTCAACTCTGAAATTAAACAACATGGCGGCAGCTCAGTAATCGCGTTCATTTGAAACGATTTTGTCATCAACTTGGACGATTTAGAAGTGGGGGTGTTTTCTGGTATGAGGTTAAAATCTAACACTGCAGTTAAGTTCACATGATGAGGTGTGTGTTTGAAAGCCATTATTCAGGAGTAAAGTTTCTAGGAAAAGCGAGAGAGAGGGAGGGACACCCTGCAGGGTTCACAATTTGTTGCCTGCAATTTGCCTGTGTGAGATGACTTATCTAAATTTGTCCTCACTTGCTTTGATAACCCCCAGCTTGTTGTTTACTAAGCAGAGCAACGCGCCGTGCTCTTTTCTTTGTCTCTGCAACAGGAAGTCAGGCGGGCAGCAGATTAAACATCAGAGCGGACGATTCCATTAGCAAGCCATTTCCCTGCTTTACCACACTAACAACCTTTTAAAACCATCAGACATCATTTTCTCCTCATCGTGCTGTCTGCACAGCGTGATGGCCTCACAAATCATTCTTCTGCCTGTCCCTCACTTTTCCACACTGTGTGTCTGTGTGTGTGTGTGTGTGTGAGGGACCGTAAATAGCTTCCTTCCTCAGCTGGCCCTAAACATAATGCATTCGGCTTCTCGGGAGATAAATATAAAGATACTGTATGCATGCACACACTTAGTGGAAGAACTGTGTGAGAGCAAAACTCATTTGCCAATCATTCAGACCTCAAGTGGCGCTAGGGTAATCTACGTCTTTATCGCAGCTTGCCTGCAGTCTGGATTCTCCAAATGCCCACTTTCAGGGATCGATACCGATTGAACGAGTCTTCTTGTGAGTCCATATGGGTCTGAAGTATCAGACAGCTTCCCTTATTACATTACAGCACTGCTGATAAGGTTTCATTGTCTCATCCAAGCAAAGAGCACACCGATAATGAGTTTGTTAAAAAAAAAAAAAGTATTTTTCAGACAAGTGAAAGAGAAAATCTAAATTTACATCAGTCTCATGTTGCTGATTTGCAGGAAAATAGTCTTCCTTCATTGTGGGATGAAAGAAAGCTGAAAATGTCAAAACATGCAGAAACAGATGGCAGGTTTGGATGGTAGGATGGGCAATTTCTTCCCTTTAATCTTAAATAATGTTAGGTTGAACTTTGTGTTGGAAACATCGGTCAAATATATTTGTTCTACATTTTGTAAAAACTGCATTAGTGGATGCTGGTTAACCAAAACATGTAGGTGGAACAGATGCACTTAAATGAGTTCGTGTTACAGGATTTATGGTACAGGGAAGTGCACCTGATGTTTTGGGTGTTTAAAGAACGAAAACCTAATTTTGAGCCAACCAAATGAAGTGAAGGCGTCACAACTGGTAACAACCAAAAACTCGAATGACTCCCTTTAGATTAACTTAAAATATCCATCAGCATCTGCAGCTTTGCAGAGGTTTAAATTATTCTGCGAGACAAATAAGAAACAAGACATTTGCATTCGTGGCGGTCTGTTGCTCTAACAACACAACATGCTTGACTTCTCGGGGCATAATCAGAGAAACAGAAGGACATGCATGTTCTCCTGGAAAAAAGAAAGACCCTGGAGACACGAGGGAAAAAAAAACAAAAACACATTTGTTACCGTTTTTGAAAGCCAATTAGACAACAGCAGCAAAACAGCAGGTTTGTTGTGAAGAAAAGAGGAAGGGGGGAGAGAAGAGAGATAAATCCTTTTAATCCAAACCTAATAATTTGTTTCATGCTGTAAAAAGTGAAGCTCTCTGTGCAAATTGCTAAAAAAAAAAAAATTACAGAGAAAAATCTGAAACCAACACACACAGATCACACCGCGGTCCTGTATTGTTTGCTAATTCGGCCACCCAAGCAGCTTTGGTTTGCAAAGATTAAAGAGGTAATGGCAGCCTGGGGTGAGTGGAAAAAAGGCAGTAAAAGAAACAAAAATACACAAAACAACAAAGAGAAACAGCAACAACAAAAGCAACTGGAGGAATCCGAGGCTTTGGGAGCTGTTTGACTGCTGCAAAGCTGTAGGAATCGTCTGAAAAGCCCAACAACCCCTGAAACAGTTTGTAGGAAGACCTGACCTCAAGGGACCGGTAACACACGGATACAGAATCTAAAAGAGGCGGATCCAGAGCAACCAATTAAATTAGGTTTTACACAGGAAACAATAAGAAATCCAGTGTGATGCTGAGATTTTTTTTTTGTAAAACACTTGTAAAAACCTGAGTTATTAGACATGTTGCTCTGTGCACCTGTGCTACAACATGGTTTGCTTTGAGCAAAGTTCTAACAAGTCAGCAGGAGGTTTACTGGGTTTACGTGTGATCATCAACACGACACTAAGCTTAGCTTTGAAGGTACCCAACATTCAAATGATCTCATCATGTTGCCACTAATTAAATAGTCATGGCATAACCAGGATTCATAGGGGTGTCACAAATTTTCTGTTAATCCACCTGATTTCCACTGACACTCCATTCTGCACCATGTTGGTTTTTATCCCACCTGCTGTGAAGGAGCAGCAAAGTGCTTCTCGCTCTGGAGGGGGGGGGGGTTGCTTTTCTTTGCCATGAAAAATCCTTAAAATCCTTCTCACTTTACAGTCAGGAGTAAAACTACTGTGGTGGTTGGCCAAATCTGCACTCCTCAGATTACAGGATTTCAACAGAGATCGGAGGTTTTTGATCTGTACAGCAGGCGGACATTTATTTTCAAATGTGTTTCTGAAAGTAGAGACTACTTTACACCAGATGCTGTTGGTGCAGTGCGGACTCCGCAAGGATGAAAAAAACACGGAGTCCAATCAGAGCTTGCACACCGGCTTCAGTGCGGATGCGGAGCAAAGTTAACTTTCTGCAACAAATCTATCTTTTTCTCGACGTTGCAAGTGGATTTTCATCAAGTTACAGACATTACATGCACCAAACACAAAGTGAGAAACTAGCGGGCGAGGTGCATCTGGTATTTTTCAAAATAAAACTTTTACCTACATTGCTAAAGTTATTTGGATATTCAAAAGACAAAGAAACAACATAACACTTAATTAAGCATAACATTAAACTACATAAAAACAAAGTGTGCAAGAACCAAGTGAATAAATAATCCTCAACAAAAGTACGAGAAGACGAGTGTAGCTTTTGTTTATCGACTCCACACGTACTCGTTATCGCGTGAACCACCAAGATCTGGTGCTCTCGCGGAGGCAAAGTACCGGAGATGTTCTGTAACAAAACAACAGCTGGTGTGGGGTAGATTCATGCAGTTACCCACATCCAGTGTGAAGTCCATGTAAATCAGGATGATGTTCAGAGTTGGTTTTCACTCAGTGTGGAGCAGAGTGGTGTCCAAACTGTTCAAGACAATGGCCAAAATCTCCAAGTTCAAAGTCCTCACGAGCCACAAAAATGACATTTTTATGTAAAAAAATGTAAAAATGGTTTTATAAAGATTCACTTAATTTGTATTGTTCAAAAGAGAGACACACAAGGGTCCCATATGTTTGCTTCAGTAAAAGAAAAGCATCAAATTCCCTGGATTTGATTGGTCGATTGTTTCTTGAAAAACCCTCTAGTTTATTCTCAGAAACAAGAACAGAATCTGGGTCTTTATTCAATCACGCTGCTGGACTTAGTCTGGTTTTTAGTCTGTGAGGTTTGTGCTTCTATTTACCAGGTAATTAAATTTAACTTTGGCCAGACCTGGTATAGAGAATACAAATAATAAAAAACACAAGAGTTACCGGTAATTAATTTAGTTCATTTAATTAGTTGATTTTCTCAGAGATGAGGGATTTTTATGTGAATGGTGCTCCATGAATAAATGCAACAGAACATTGTGATTGTTTATGTTCTGACGCCACATTAGGCACAGAATTCCTGTATTTTAAGCAGATGTAAAGCTTTAAAACAAAGTCAGAACCTATCCATGCTTGAAGCGCTTATGTAAATGGATGATAATGAGTTGTAAAAAGATGTTGCTTCGATTTAGAAAGTTGGAACCTGTTCTTAAGTGTTTCTGTTTTATGTTTTTGCACACTGGGAACAATGCCAGCAGCCTAAAATTATTCAATTACTTTCAGAATGCCCCTGCACGTTGTGGCGTTTGCAGCCGATGCAGCGTTTTGTACATTTTGCCAACTCGCCCTTTTGTCCTACAAACCTGCCAACATTATTTTCCGCCTTAAGTCTTCAGCTGTCGTTTCAAACTACACAAGATGTTCTGGTGTATAAAGCCCTAAAATAAGCTTATTCTTTGTTGGTTTACTCATCATAAAAGTACCACTTAAGTGAAATGAGTAACAGCTTCAGGGTGAGACAGAAATTGTACTGACGCCATAAGAACTTAAAATGTAACTTTTGTTTAAGTTGTTTCAAGTATTTGTCATGGTTTAACGTGACATGAAACCAGCATTTAATGTACTAAAACATGAGTTTGTGACAGCATATTGTTTATTTCTTGTACATTCCACTCATGTCCTATAAAACTCTGTTTTCAGACCCAGGTTCATATCCTAATGCCTCAAAGTCACTCTCATTAAACTGATGATGTTCATGTAAGATATGCATAATGCATGAGGTAAAATACATATCAAATCAATAGGGTGATGGTTGATATAATTAATTGACTTTTGGCTGGAATTGGTATATTTCTTTTTTACATGTTTTCTTTGCAAGTCAAAATGATATTCATCCATTTTCTATATCAACTTGCTGTTATTCAAGGTAATCGTGCATCCCATAGGTCAACAGTATGTTATAAATATTATAAATCTAAACACCAAAAATTAAAAAGTTTAAAAGTGTGAGAATGTTCTTGTGAGTGTGCTCTGAAAGGACGAGTGAGCGGAGGAAATTGCTTTAGTTGCGGTGGTGGGCTGTCAGAGCCAGTAGGCCTTCTCTGCTGGCCTAAACTTAATCAGAAAAGTCAATATATTTTTCTTTTTGTAAATTAAAAAAAAATATTAGTCTTCTTGTTCTGTTCTCATTATGTCATATTATATCCACTTGGTTGCGCTGCTCCCTGCTCCCTGCTAAGGTAGGGTTTTATCCAATCAGATTTCAGCTAGCTTGTGTTATGTTCATGTTGACATGAGCGCATCCTGTGATTGGATACGCTCTCATTTTAGTCTTAGCAGCAGCATTGGGCAAAATATCTAAACTTAACCTGGAGATTCGTTAGCTATTGGTGTATTTATTAACCCACGATGGATAAAGGAGGTGATGGATCCTGTTCCAGAGGGAAAATGATATATTTTTTTTGTTTTCTGACAAGGAACTATGAACTTTACCTGTGGATAACAATGCTAGCAACTGATGGAGTTGGTGTTTGGTGCTACTATGTGGAGGTGACCTACGGTATGTTGGTGAGTGCAAGCATTGTAGTTGTAATTTTATTGTGTTTTTGTCATTTTATTTCATTAGTAATCAATCACCTGCAGCGCTTCTGCAGCACTGCTAGTAATAACAGGCTGCACACTCGGACAGGGTCGGTTCTGACCTGCCCAAAAATGTGCGTTGACCAGCCTATATTAAGGGTGATGTAATGTGTATGTGTGATTCTGTATGGATGGAGCCATGATGTCATATTGACTGAGTAGGAAATCACTGAAGGCCCAGAGGTGAAAGTCACGGCCCGCCACGGTGTCACCTCCACCTATAACAGTAAACAGATTTGTTACATTGATCACAACGTTTCGATAAATATTTTGTCGCAGAACTGAAGTCAATTCATATTAAATGTTATAGAATAACCAGAACCGGTTTCCATTCAGAGCGGGGAGCTTCTCCATGAGGAGAAAAGTGTTTTTCTCTCTGCTCTCATTACCTGTATCCTCACTGTACAATAAAAAAAGCACACTATTTTTCTGTTAGCAGCAAGCTGCTGCAGGTCAAGGTGTGTGGAAGGAAAAACTTCATGATGCACACAAAGGTTGAAAAGAACTCCAAGCCTCTTCAGCATTTTCCCGTCGTTAGTTGTAATACTTCAGGAACTTTTCCACAGCGGATTCTGTTCAGTGTAACTTTACACACGAGCTCCCGCTGCGCTGTGAATATCACCCTGAATCTTCTGCGTGGGGCTGTGAATGTGTTTTTATCATTTGATGCTCACACCAGCTGCCTGACTTGTCGCTCACATAAAAGCTGTGATATTAGCTCCCGACAAATCCATGAAAATCCTGCAGATGATTTTCTGAATACAAAACTGTCCAAACAGGTGAGTTTTATTGACTAAAATACAAAACTGGACTGATGCATCGAGTGTGCTGAATCACGTTGCTTCTTAAAGCTGAATGAACGGAGGGGATGCAGTTAGTGAAGGACGTTCTGTTTGCTCATCTTGTGTTTTTGGTGCCTGAAGTGGTCGCTTAAAGGATAATGTAATACACAATGACAAGGTGACTGCTATGAGCCTTCAGAACATTTTATTATGTCTCTGGCTGAACAGCGTTTTCCTTTTTCTTTCTTTTTTCCCCATCCTATATTACAGCTCATCCCCCAGGCTTTTTCTGCAGCATGTTGTTTTGCTCGTCATCAGCTGTGATGACCACTTTGAGAGGGAAGCACACTTGTTTAACGCAGCTCATCACAGACCTCCTTCAGCGCCCACAGAGGTTTTTGTTCCAGCGGTTCAGGAACAAGTCTTCTCCAATAGTCTCATCGCTTGTCCCTGTCCTTCCACATTCTTTCGCCGCGATTCATCTGCATCAGCGACAGCAGGCAGGGTGACGGCTACTGCGGGTCACTGGAGCGATTCTTCGCCGTGTTTGTGTGTGAGCGCGTTTTGGAGTGTGAGATCGAGGGGAAAGGAGCGAGCTGTGAGCCGACGAGCAGAAATAAAAGGAAGGAGAAAGACTCCAGGCAGCATGATGACCTTGGCTCAAGCTATCAGCAGACTGGTTCATTTCAAAGCTCTAAGCTTTCAGTTCATTAGCAATACGACACATAATTAGTGCAATCATCAGTATTTCCTGTATATATAAAACAATTGTTATGCATTTAGCACAAAGCAGAACTGTAACCAAAGTATTAAAGGGATATTCTGCAGGAAACATGCAGTAATTTACATTTTAGTCCAGTATCTTTAAGAATAATAAAATATCCCCATGAAGCATCAGAATTTCTGTCAGTAAATTCTGTTTCCACAGACCGGTCTGTTCATCTGCCCTGGTTCTGGCTGCATCAGCTGATCCCCACTGTGCTCTGAGAGATCATTTTCTCTTTCATCAACAGCGATCAAATCATTAATTTGAGCTGTGATTAATCTGATCCTCTCTGTCGTTACAGTAATGGCATTTATGTAACTTCCACTGAGAGCAATAAGGTTATGTCCTTGATTTCTGTCCCCCCCCCTGCAGCCTCAACAGGGTCAATTTGATTCTTCTGTTTATCTTTGAGAGGAATTAATCTAGAAGAGTAAAGATGGTCTAGTGTTTATTAGACAATAGCAAAAACACTAAATCTTTTTTTTCTTTCTTAGACTTTTAGCAAATATTTGATGCCAGATTAAAACTCAAACATGCAACTAAGCTTCAAACATTTGCACGAATATGTGGATTTTTTTAATCCATCAATCCCACCTCAGTAGAACGAACTACAAGTGTTCTGGTGGTTTAAAGCCGATTTGTAGGCAGGAGATGTGCCTTTTATTTACTTCCCGGTGTTCAAACAGTCAGAGACCCTGAGTGTGCACTCTTGGGAACCCGACAGCAAACACAGTCACTTCTCCCCATTGTTGGCCTGTGATTCTGAATCAATATACATTTAAACCTAAAGATAAAGAAAGGAAGGAAGAGAAGAACAAGATCTTTTAGAAATATTCTCACGGCTCTGTGATGGACTCACTGGATTTGTTCTCTAAAAATAATCTGAAGACTCCTTCTGTTCCAGTATCCCTTTAAGATTTACTTAAAAGAAGAAGATTTCAACCTGAAGACAGTTTAATTTTTGAGAACTCTGACCTGATTCTGCCCTTCTGACGATCTTTAAGACGCTCCGATTACGGTAATGTCTCTAAAGATTCTCTAATCAGAAATTCCTGCCATGTGTGGTGTGTTAGGAGCGGTCTAGTCTGATTGTAAGGACATAATCATCCGATCACAAATCTGAGATGTTCAACATGTTGGATTGTCTTGGCTCAATATTGCAGTGCGTATGGTGTTCCACATCGACATCAGCTGCAACAGGTAACATGACCCGATCAGCCACAAAGACCCATAAGGTCGTAACACACTGCACGGAGCAAAGAAAATCCTAAATCCATCTTGTCTGCCATGTTTGTTTACTCCAAAGTCTCGTTTGATCTTGATACATTTTGCAATATTTTCCGTCTGACCTGGAAATGTTCATGCATGAAATCGGTTGTGTTGTCCTGGCCATGTGACTACGCACCACACACTGTGGGACCTATACAGATTTTTTTATGGCTCAAAATCTTGTTGTGTGAACCAGACATTAAAGAATCACGGTCAGTCAGTGTCTTACCTGCAGTGGACAGCTGTCAGAGCGACCTCAGTTTGGAGAAAAGCTCAGCACATAGACGCACGCTCAAAATCAAAATTCCATCTAAACACGCCAAACTGAAAACTTTTCTAAAAGTCTGAGTGAGTGTTACTTAAGGCAGTGTTTTTCAACCTTTTTTGAGCCAAGGTACACTTCGTCATTGAAAAATATCACAAGGCACACTGGGGGGGGGGGGGGGGGGG
>SSNR01000060.1:1582372-1656077 GCA_006937965.1 Callopanchax toddi | reverse complement strand
GGGGGGGGGGGGGGGGGGGGGGGGGGGGGGCACTAACCTAACAAGAATGACTAAAGCCTGTCACAACTTCCCTCAGAAGCCCAGACAAACCTGATGAGATGAGCTCTGAGCTCATTGATGATTGATAAAGTTTTCGGATGATTTTTGTCCAATTAAACATTTTAACACTAAAACACACTGATCTGTCATCAGAGGTCTGTCTCCTTTAACTTTACAGCTGTTTTCTAAGGCTCACTCTGTTTTAATAGTTGTACTGTAGAAACTTTCTCATCTGGTCACCTGACAATAGGTTTAGTTTACAGGTGACCTGATTAAATCATCAACTGTCTTTTTTTTACTATCAAATAACTTCAAACTGATTTTTTCCACCTGTCAAAAAGTGATTGTAGCATCCAGTTTATCAGTAATGGATTAAATTGGCCTTAAAATGACTTTATTTCCCTACTGTTAATTTCAATATCCACATCATAGGACTCTTTCATGTTTTTGTTTAATAAAACTATTTTGGGGGATTTGAACATTATTATTAATGTAAGTCTCTGAAAACAAAGACAAACTTCTGATAAAATCATTGACAGATCAATGTGTTTTTAGTGTTGATATTGTTTGATATGTTGAATTTTAAGCTGTCAGTTATTACGCTGAGAAACAGCTTGAGCGCGTGCTGCCACAATCACGTTATTGAGAGGCGCGTGCACCGCTTGCTCAGACCGTCAAAAATAAACTGTTATGCTAACTTCTAAGATGTTTGGTTTTTTTTTACGTTGACTTATTTATTTATTTTGCTGAATAAATCACAGAGGATAAAAAGTAAAATGATGTTGGTCCAGCCCAGTGTAAGTGGACCCGCTGATCTCCTGGTTTAATGGAGCAATCAGATCAAAGTATGAATTTAAAAACGTCTGGACCGTCGGTTCACCAGAGACCCAGTTCAGTCTGCTGACATGGAGCGTTACCGGTGTTCTGCCCAAACTCTGCCAAGTTTTTGCCGTGGGTCCACGCAGGGCCGGCCCTGAGCTGAATGGTGCCCTAGGCGAAAAATGATTTTGGCGCCCCCTACTGCCCAGAACAGAAACAACGTAACTTTTGCTAATTCTAAGTAGTAAGCAATGTACTAAAGTTGGATAAACTTGAACTGATGACATCATTCATATAATAAGTGGGGGGCACAACAGCATGATAGCCCTTTAGCTAACTTGCTAAATGATGGTCCAGGAAAAATTTTCACAATTTCATGTATATTAATTAAATACCTCTACTTTGGGCCCGTTTTTCCTCATCATCATGCATTATCAGCAGTGTTGGGCAAGTTACTTCAAAACTGTAATGCATTATTTATTACTTGTTACTGTCATTTTTAAGTAATCCCTTACATTACATTATTACTGTTTTTTAAATGTAAGGCATTACACTACTTTTACATTACTTTTAGTTACTCTCATCAAAATAACTGTAAATATGGATTTGACCATAAAGGTAGCTCATTCTACATCCAGTGGAAGGTGATGTGATGGATACATGGAGATATCCAACTATCTGGATATGCATTTATCTATCTATCCATCCATCATTTATCATCCATCTATCCATCCATCATTTATTATCCATCCATCCATCCATCCATCCATCCATCCATCCATCCATCCATCCATCCATCCATCCATCCATCCATCCATCCATCCATCCATCCATCATCCATATCTCTCCATATATCCATACCTATCTATATATTATTCCATCATATCTATATGCAGTATATTTAAATCTATAAACATACGTCTCTCTGCACAAGCTCCTTATTCATTAGTTTGACTGACTCCTACCTCCACCTGTGTGCTTCTTCTTCACCTGTCCGCTCCTCCCTCCTGCAGCAGAGGCTGCATGACGCGCGTTTCCTCTGCTCAGTGGGCGAGAGAGGGAACTCTCCAACTTCTGACGTGAATAACAGAGTGACTCTTTATCATGAAACTTCTTCTCAGTTTGCTCGCTTCAGTTTACGGAGCGCTGCATGCGCTCATATGTCTTAACGCGCCTTGGATGCCGTGAGCGTGCACGACTCGGGCCGCGTTTTCCCTCTGGACCGAGTTCAGAACCGAACCACGCACGAGTTTCGGACCGGACAGAACCGGACTTGTTTCACTGGCTGCAGATTTACTCCTCTTTGCTCTAACTGACCACATTTTTCGCTGAGTGACGTTTCTCCTCTGAAGAACCCACCGCCTCAATCCGGGTTAAACGTGCACTGTAACGCGCACTGACGTTAAAATATTACAGCTTTTTTTCTGTAATGCCTTACATTACTGCGTTACCGAAAAAAGCAATGCATTACAGTAATTAATAACCTTTGGAAGTCGTTACTCCCAACACTGATTATCAATAAACAACCGGACGGAGGGATGCGCGCAGCGCGCCTCTCCCCCATCTTACCTGATCGCAGCGGCAGCAGCAGGTAGCCATGAGGCGCCACGTTGACTGTTCATGCAGCAAAAGTTGTGCTTTTTTATTTATTTAGTTTATGTATTTATTTATGTATTACTTACTTTGCTCTTTACATGAGATGAATGGTGTGTCCAGCAGTTTGTCAAAATAAATTAAAAAATTTTTTTAAAGGGACAATTTGGCGCCCCCTCCAGCAGAGGGCGCCCTAGGCAGTTGCCTAATCAGCCTATGCCTAGAACCGGCCCTGGGTCCACGACTCGCTTGGCAGCGGCCCCTCCCAGCCGTCCGAAACACAGACTAGATGCGGTCCAGTTCAGAGGAGGCGGGGTTCCAGATGCCGAGCATGTTGCGGGCCGCGGGAGCTTCTCAGGGGCAGACACATGTCTCCCCAGACGCGCGTCTTGCCCTGGCACTGGCTCGCTGCCGGGGGCTGTCGCTGGACCCGGTCCAGGTCCTGGATCTGCTGCACGTCTGACTCCAAACAGAACCTGAGTCTGCCATTTGGTGATGACTGGCACAGACGCGCGACAATGAAATATTATTTGCAGATAATAATTTTGTTAAAAAAAAAAAAGTTTTTTAGACCAATAGGTGAAATTGAATAATTTCCCGCGGCACACCTGAAGATCTCCCACGGCACACTAGTGTGCCGCGGAACAGTGGTTGAAAAACACTGACTTAAGGTATGTTAATAATGTGGTATGAGACAGTTACTATCTTCTCAACTGCTGAACGACCTCATTACTATGTGCAGTTGTTTGCCCAGAAGCTTCTTAACACAGCACCAACTATTCCTCAGTTTTAATTTTGTTTCAAGTATTTTTTACAAAACTGTATCTAATAAATAATATATCATGTGTTGTATTGTCTAATGTATGTGCTGACATGTTGAGGTGTTGGGTTTTTTTGCATCCCATCTCTGCCCCATTGGAGCAGAGCTGGGGGGCCCGTTTTTCTCCCTCATCCCTCCTCTTAATACCCTTTCAGCTGCCTAAAGGGGGCGCCCTACTAAGTGGCTGCTTTCCCACAGTCAACCTCATCTGTTATGTGTTTTCTATGTGCAGTAACCTTGGTCAGGTTGTACTGAAATAGAATTTCATTGTAAAATGACAAATAAAGGGATTCTAATTCTGATGATTCAGATTTTTTACAAGAGCAAGAAAAACGTGTAAATATTCAACATTCAATCTAAAGAGCCTGGTTTCTGTCCTCCACTGCACAATGACAGGAGAGGTTTGGGGCGGCTGCAGTGATATTAAATCATTTAGATAATGTGTTGACCTGTAAGCTCAGACACAGATAACCTCAGCAGTTATGGCAGCAGGGAGAGAGAGGATGTGACTGGACAGTTAATACCTGCACGCTCACACCTACATGGACTGCTTCATCACATCTTCAGAGGGATTCATATATTATGCATCTGGCCTCGGGACACATTTACAGCTCATCTCTCAGGTGGCAAGGTCTCCGCTCGGACAAGTCGGTTTATTTAGGAGCACAATGGGTCTCTGCTGCAGAAAAGATATGACGAAAGGTTTGAAGTGATAAAAAGTAACTCACTTCACAAAATGATCCGTTCAGTCAAATTGGTGCAGAGATAGTATGTACATGTACATAGTACACGTTTTTGTTTAATCATTAACAAATAATCATTACTTTACATTGTATTTTGCTTGATGAGGCAAGTTATAAACTCAATTAGTTCCATCTCATGAGTTCCTTATTTCATTATTTAATAATATTTTATTTAAGCATTAATGGCTTCAAATGAAGACGCTTATTACATATTTATAATAAAAAAATCTGAATTAATAAATGGGAAGTTTATCATAAATTCATAAAAAAGGGTTTATTTTAAGGCTGATGCTTTGCTGTTGCTCTTTTATTTGACATTTAATGGTTGAAGTCATTTGGCAACGTCAACCATTATGAAGGCAGAAACGTCCGTCACATGTCAACTCTCAGTCATAATATTACATTCCTGTTTGCACAAATATGACTTCATACGTGTCAGATTTTCATGTGGATCTTAAAAGATTACAAAGAAATATCACTTATTTGAAGTAATTAATGACTATAAAACTAAAGTGGCTTCATCTCAGCTCCAGGGGGCTTGTTACTGCAAGGCTTCATTTATCAAACCTGCTTTCTTTCCATGCAGAGAAATGTGGACCTGGATAGGATGAGAGTAACAGGAAGTTGAGCCTCTTCTTCTACTGTGGTCCAAACTAGACTTATCGTGTTTTATTTGGAGAAAAGCCTCCAAATGATGAGGAGTTTGAGTCCTATAAGCTGTATGTGATCTCATGGGAGTCACCTGTGCGTTGCAGCTTTATGGGGTTGTTTTTACTTGTAAACTATGTGACCAATATGTATAAAGTTTTGGTCAAATGATGTGAATGTTTGTGAAACTCTTGAGAGTATGGCTGGAAGCTAGATGATGAGTAGATGAAATCTGATTTTATTCCATGTTTTGTTTCCTATTAAAACACAGATGTCTTCTCTCAAAAATATCTGCATTCTGTCTACATTTTGCACATCATGAAATCTCAGTGGACAGGGGAGTCTCTTTTGTAATTTGCCATAATTTCTGTTTCCACTGTTTGAATTTCTGATCGCAACTGGTTTGCTGTTTAAAAAAAAAAAGCCTTATTAATGTTAGATTTAAAATGAAGTGGGAAGTTGATGAGCATCATCTTTGCTTATCCGGCTTTGGGTTGTGGGGGTGGCACCTAGCAGAGAAACCATTTTTCCACTTCCCCCAGCTCCTCTGTTGAGATCCCAAAGTGTTCCCAGTATAGAGGTTTAGTCCCTCCAGTGGGTCTTGGGTAAACTCCAGGGTCTCCTTCCAGAAGGACACCTGAAACACCTCATCATGGAAGTACCCCGACTACAAGAACCACTTCAGCTGGCTACTCTAAGTGGAGGAGCAGCAGTAAAGTCTCTCCTGGATGTCTGAGCTTTCCAGCAGATCTCTAAAGCTGAGCATGGCCACCCTGAGCTTTTATTTGGCCTCCAGTATCTGCGATCTTAACCTTTCAACTCCCTCTTAACCGCAACAGACCAGTTTAAGAGTCCACATCACTACTTCCTCCTATTACTCCTGAACAAGACCATGAGTTAAACTCTGAGGTAGGACTTCATGGCCCAGAACAGTCAATCCACTCTTCTCTGGTTGAGAACCATGACCTCAGATGTAGAGATGCTAATTCTCTAACCCACTCAGCACCATGGTTAAAAATGCTTCCAAGAATTAAGAAACAAAAAGTTTGGTTCAATGCAAGACTTTAGCACCTATAGAGCACAGCATCATTCATAACGATCTAATGTGTTTAGCCTTGTTCTGTAGGAGGCTGTTAATGGAGAACTAGATAAGAGTTCAAAAAATGATTAACTCAAGCACCACTTTAAGAACCTCCGTGCAAATCAGCATAACTGCCTGCAGCCCATTACGTGACATTTAAGATTGTTCTTTTTGTGGTAGTTATGCGATCATCTCTCTTTTCTTCCCTCCAACCTTGATTTTATAAAACTCTCCTGGTTAGATCGGCTTTCTCATCCGCTGTCTACCCAGCATGCCCAGCTTAACACTTCTATTCGCCTGGAGCGCCATTCTCCTGCTAATGTTGTTCACCTTGACAGATAAGCCTTCGGCTCAGCCACCTACCAGCCACTACCTCCCCAGCACGCTCACTCCTCGCAGGTTAGCAATAAACCTCAGGTTGTTCATTCCTTTGCTACCACAGCCCTCTGCTCATCCCCCCACCTGCACTAAATTTGGAGTTATCCTATGTAAATCTGTGTTTGTTTTAGGGTCCCAGCCTGAGTCACTGTTGAGTGAGGAGATTATTTTGTCATATGGGTAAAATGTTCTGATCCTTATGTAAAATAGAGTATTAGATTGAAGCTGTTTCCTTTAACAGGCAGCACCTAGAGGAGTGTTTTAGACGAGTCACTGCTTTTGTTTCACCGTTTCTGCAGACTGATGTCTTTTCATCAAGAGTCTGGTTTCTAAGCAGTTTTAAACAGCAGTCAGTGTTAGAGAATGATCTTTGCAATGGAGACCTGCATTTCCAAATGCTGGATCTTATTTATAAGCAGTGCTGCAAAAACTGGTTGAAAAAGGATCTTCACACTCCACTAGTTACTAGTAGAAATGGAAATTGTGATTGAGGCTCTTATAGGTTGCATTGGTCAGCATTCTTAAATTGCATTACATATTAGGTAGAAAAAAATCTTTATTCATCCCTGTAGGGAAATGTTTCTCTGCTTTTGACCCATCCTTCTTTTGGAGGAGCAGTAGACTGCCGATTTGGATGGTTCCCAATTTGCTCAGAGCCCAGGACGGGGTTTGAACCCCGGTCTCCTGCTCAGTGGGCGGATGCTCTTCCCCCTGATCCACAGTCGCCCCAAACACTGCTCTAATGTTCTTTATCTGCTGCCTTTGGGCCACATTATTGTTTCATAAAATGTATAATCAATTTATTTATATAGCACCAATTCAAAGCAAAAGTCAAATTTATATCAAAACACGTCACAATTCAAGGTCAGTTCAATCCAATTGTAATATAATCAAGTTCAGTAGATAATAAAATCCCAATTAGTAGTACGTTCTAAGGAAGAAGCAAATTGCATTAAATATTTAAAACCATCTCCCATCCTGAGCTGGTGACAGTAGAAAGGACCTGGACTCGTGTTAGTCCCTCTAATCTAGACGTAACGACGATGAAGAGACGTGACATCCATATTGGCTCTGGGTGGTTGGTTAATTAACCCAACAAAAAGATGTGATCTGCTATAATGTTTTCATTATTTCAGATGAAACAGAATGGGTTCTAAAGTAAACAGCAGCTCCAAACTAGCTCTCTGATCACTCTAACTTAATGACTTGTAGCATTTCCATTGTTTTCTTATATCACACCCCAAAATCATTGATCCTAGTCATATAGAATCTAGTCAGACTCACTTAAAAAAACACTCTTCATAAAAACCAAATCACTGAATTTGCAACAGGTTCATATCCTGAGAAAACGCATGCTGGACACTGGGTTCAGAAATCTCCTTTATCAAACGGTGGCTCACTCCCAAATCAAACTGCAGCATGGAGACACACTGCGTTCCCTTCCCTTGTGCTTCCAACCATCTGCAGAGCTTCAGACTCACACAGCGTTATGAATTGGCTGACACTGACACGCTGCCACCCCCCACCCCCACCCCCACCCCCCCTCCCTCTGAGTTAATTAACAAGTGTACCTCTCATAGCAAGTGATGTTCAGCACAGTGTGTTTGTGTGAGGAGACGGGTGACATTACAGGCTTCATGATGCAACACATCAAAGCAAATGAGGCAGGGGACGTCCGAGCCTTCTCCATCTGTAAACTCCAGCTCTGCGTCTCCGTCCCAGCAGTCCTGACAGGACTCGTGGTGTATTTATGATCCAAACCCTGGCAACATCAGCACATTTCCAGCAGCTACAGCTTAATACTCCTGATGTCCATTATTCATCAGACGGAAAATAATAATTGCTTGTAAAATCCAAACGCTTCAACTACAGGAGTCTTTTTTCTCCGTGCATCGCAAACAATGGGATATTACTTATTCATATATAGTAAATAGAACTGCAAGCTCAAGTTTGGAATATAGAAATGTTCTTTTATTTAGGGTAAAAGTTCAGCTCATTTATTTATTATACAGTCCAATGAACCTACATTCATGCTGAAATGATAAATACATTTTCTTGGATCAAATGACTCCACGTACTGTGAGAAATTCAGAACATCCAGCCCTCTGAGAGTAGTCAGTACTTTGCAGTTTACTTTCCATAAGTTGAACATTTTCGTTGGGGTTTTAAGCTGCAAACTTTGTCCTCAAGCAGCAGGAGCCCAGTGTCTGTCTTGGTTGCAATAATAAACATAATGTACAGGTTAAAAAACAGTCATGTTAAGAAGTTAAAAAAGCTTCACTGTCATCCACCTCAGCGTCCTCTCTAAACACCGTCTTCCTATATAACAGCCATCAAACATCTCCCTTTGTTCCTGTCATAATTAGTGTCTAATGGAGGAAGGTGTTAGAACTCTAATAAGCTGTTTAACAAAAAAAAGACATGAAATCACACTTAATGGGAGGACAGTCTCACCTTCTTAGACTTTTTACTTATTACAGCTCGCCTCGCCCTCTTCCGCTCATTCGGGTCCGGGTCGTGGGGGAAGCATCCCAACTAGGGAGTCCCAGACCGTCCTCTCCCTGGCCACCTCCACCAGCTCCTCCTGCAGGACCCCAAACTGTTCCCGGGTCAGACTGAAGATGTACTTTCTCCAGAGTTACCTGGGTCAACCCGGGGGCTCCTGCCAGCAGGACATGCCTGAGGCATCCTAACAACAAGCCCGAACCACCTCAGCTGGTTCCTCCTTAAACCGTCACCTTATCGTGGTGGAGGAGTTTGAGTGTCCTAATGATTCTAGAAGCTATGTTGTCTGGGGCACTTGGTCCTAGGTGAAGGGTGAGACAAATTGCGGTTCAGAAGACTTTTCATGGAGGTGAAGTCAAAGAGCCAGAGACCAGGGTCCCACCCTGGAGCCAGGCCTGGCGTTGGGGCCCGTGACCAATCACCGGGTGGTTGGGATTTCATCCACGAAGCCGAACCGGGTACATGGGCTCATCCACCTGTGGACCCACCACCTGCAGGAGGAACTTGAAGGGTCCGGTGCAATGTGGATCAGGTGGCAGACCAAGGCAGGAGCTTTGGCGGTCCGATCCCCGGACACAAAAACTGGCTTATTACAGCTATTAAGTCCTATCTGTACAACGCTGATACCTGCACTTTTTTATTATTTTGCAATAATTTTCCAACACACCCCTACTTCAAAACGTATTAACATAAAATTTAAAACACATCTGTTTAAAAATTGTAAGATAACAAGAAATTCACACCCAAGAAGTTCCTTAAATAACACTTTGAAAAATGTCTAATTTGTATGTTTGCTTACAAAAACACATGTAAGGAGGTCAGAGGACATAGACACATAGTTTTTCTTCCAACTCAGATTTTGCCAAGTTCTTCTCTTCTTCAAAACATGTCCACGAGTTAACTTAAAGTACCACTTTGTTTAAAAATGTAATTAAAAATTAAAAAACACAAAGTAAAAGTGTTCAATTTAGGCAATGAGACGTCATCTCACACATTACTCGTTTAATTAAAATTTAATAAAAGCCAGTGCTTACTGTAGAGTAATTCCAAAAGCCTAAAAAATAAATGAAATTCAGTTAGCTAAAATATGCAGTGGCTAACTAACTAATGCTTATGGGTTTAATTTAACATCTTTCAGGAAAATGTGTTTTATTTTCTTTCTTTCGTGGTTATAGCATTTCCCCTACCACATGTAAACCTTTGCTGCTGGTTTTGTGCAGGGAACCAACAGATTTCTAGTTTATAGGAGGGAATTTAAGTCCAGGGTTTGGCCTGGATTATTCCTGCCTGACAGGCTGCTTTGCCTACAGCTGAGAGCAGCTGATGGGTAAAGGAATGGTGAAAGGAGATAAGGCTAGAAGAACAAGGGCTCGTAGGAGTGAGTGATATTTAAGGGTTTAAAGCTAATAGATAATTGAGAAGAAGGCTGAAGAAAAGGGGGTGTAATGAGTTATTAGGAATAAATTAGATGCTGATTTAAGTGACACAAAACTGTGTAGATGATTTACAACAAAACTCACCCTGAATAAAACCGATCCACTGACTTTATTAAAAGTGTTTTTGTGTGTGGACACTTGCTGGTAAAGCAGAGCTCTTGAGTTAGCAGAAATGTTATTTTACTCATAACAAAAGTCTCGTCGAAACAATTCCCCAAAATTTGATGACATTTTGAAGTCGGCTCAGTTTCCACAGCAGAAACACCTGCATCCCTGTGTGAAACACCAGCAACAAAAACAAGACTTTCTAAACAAACTTCACCTCCTGATAATATGACATGAGCACTGTCAACTATAAAAGAGCATACAAGAATTTTAAATGTCACAGCACTTCTAAAGCAAAGAAGAGGAGGTTTTGTTTGAATGTAAAAAGGGCTCTCCGTTCATAAGTCTGCCCCACATAAATAAAGGTTAAAAATGAGGCGCAGCCTTGAGTCTTATAATGTATGGGGCACGTCCTTTTTCATTCTGCCCAGCGTCTTATAGCCTCAGCCTTTGCAATCCAGCCATCTGTCAACCGTGACCTACCGGTGGCACGAATGAGGCAGCATGCCAAATACAGCAAGAGGAAGACGGGGAGAGAGGGAAAGAATAGAGAACAAAGAAATGAAATGAAGTGAAAGGAAGAATAACAGAATAGCAGATGCAGCGATGAATAGATAATGAAGGAATATATGGGGGAGGATAAAGTTCTATGTAATCCTCCTGATCTATTAAGCCTCTGCTTCTGAAATGTTTGCACATTTTCACAGATTTTAACCTCGAGGTTTTAAAACATTCTATAAATAACTCGAGTCATTACTAAAGATTTAACTAAGTTAAAAGACAAATTCAGCGCAAAACGGCTGCAATAAACTAGACGAAGCTGCAGTTCCAGATATGAAATTCATGGTCATTTAATGTGTCATGGTGTCAGCAGGGCATGCAGCTGAAAGCCTCCTTAAACTTTGTGACGTATTGTTTTAATTCTCTACAGTTTGAGCCTTTTTTTTTTTATTAAAGGAAACCTTCGAACCATCTCTGCTCTTCGTGTCCTCCAAATTACACAAAGGCTCAAGTTTTTTGATCAAAGCTTTAAAGGACCAGACTAAAACTTAAAAGAAATCTCATTAAATTGAAGGCTGTGTCGTTTTTGTTCAAACACATTGAACCGCAGTTAATTCATAGAGAATGAAGTGAAACTCAGCGACGGTGGGACAACGTTGTTTACAGAGATGTGGTTATATTACGACATCGCAGATCGAGACTTTAGACTCAACTGATGAGCTAGAACAGAACAAGACTCCAATAAGATGCAAAGAAGAGGATTTTGAGTTTAGATCGGTGGGTTTAGTTATTTTAAGTCACATAAATGTGTTCTTAAAACACTAGAGGCCTCTTCGTCTAGATGCAGAAAAACCTGCAGCCACTTGTAGCTGATGGAATTGTTTTGATGGTGTTTTTTATGGCACTGCTCCAGATATCTATAAAAACTAGATTTTCTGTTGCTTCTTTTCATGTTTACACATTTTTTAAAACAAATGTTTTTGCCTCCTTGTAAATGTGACACACTGAGCTTTTCAATAATGATGGTAGCAGAGCCTTTTTTTTGTGCACGCCCCCGGTTACTTTGTGCATTAGAATAAAAAAACAACAAAGACATTTTTGTCGTGTTTTTTCCTGATCTCGCTGCCATTAAACTTTGATTGTGCATAAAATGGATAAAATCTGAGGAAACTGTAAATGGTATCAAAGAGAAATACGAGTTCTCAGAAAACCTCTAGGGAGGATGAAAATGTTCTCTGAATTTTGGTATGTCCTTTACATGAGCGCTCTCGTCAGCTAGTGGATATGAACATTTCAGGGTTTTTGTCAAAACACTGCGGATGAATATATGTAGAGAGATTTTTTAACAGGGCTGCATGGTGGTGCAGCACTCTTACCTCGCAGCAAAAAGGGTCAAATCCCAGATGCGTCCTCTCTGCATGGAGTCTGCATGTTCACCCAATGCGTGTTAGGTTTGTTGGTGACTAAATTGTCCCTAAGGCTGTTTGTCTCTGTGTGGCCCTGTGATGGACTGGTAACCTGTCCAGGTTGTCCCCCCCCCCATAGACATAGACAGAACAGCTTTTACACCAGAGGAGCTTTCCTTCTTATGATCTGTGATTAATGTTCAGGGAGTGGTTAAATATAAAAAACAATAACTATATTTTGTCCAAATAGTGCTCCATAATTTGTTTAGTGTATGAGGCGTATAAACTGTATTACAAAATAAAAAAGTAAACATTGTTACCAAGTTGGTCAAATAAACATTAGAAAACCTTTACCTTCAGGTCATGAAAGAATGGGTAAAGCTTGGGGCTTAATGAGCCTCCATTTGAGAGGAATTACCTGAGTTTCACTCTGTTCATCCTGCCAGATGGCCATTATTTTACCTCAGCATTACTATCTGCAGTGCCAATTAAAGAGAAGAACAAGCCCTCAAACGTTTATTGACCTTTGGGAGGGCCCCTGTTTGTATAACCCTCAGAAAAGCACTTAGAACTGATTGATTTAAAAGCAGCTAATGTTGGAAGGTGAAATATATTGTTTTCCATGAAAGTTCACCGGTGTTTGTTAAGGTTGTGCACATTTCTGCAATAGCACATTCAGAATATGCTTTTCAGGAATTGCTTGAAAAAGTCAAATTGATGTATTTTTACTGCAGGAGATGATTAAAAACAAATGTCAGAGTTGTATTATCTAAAATCCACCAACACTATGAAGCAAAGAGGAAGAAATACCTGGATATCATGCAGATAGAGCTGCAGAACCCACGCAGGAATGGTTAGAGTTTGCTGTCTTGCACATCAGTGCCACTAGTTGGATGTCTGCAAAGACCTTAAAGCTCTTTAAACAAACTCAAGAAACAGCCTGGTGGGAAAACAATGCTTTAATTTTACTATAGCTTATGGTTTTCTGTAGTAGAAAGCATCATTTTTAATGTTTTTTGACATTGATTTGTCATAAATCTGCCTCCAGTAATATGCATGTGTTGCAATACCTGCTGCTGTCAAGCTAAGCAAATTCTCCAGATTACATAATATCTTTTAGTTAGTATTTTGTGCAGCTGGATGCATATTAATAGCCGTCGTCTTTTTTTTTAACTTTAGCTTTAATTATAAACGTCTTTGTGACCAGCCTTCAGATTTACAAACTTCCAATAGCAGAAGATGAATGTGTGGCGTAAAAGTGAGTAATAATTCCAGGTTCTGCTGAATAAAGATGAATAAACAGAATCTCTGATGGGGACAGAATGAGACGAGGCAGATCTGAGGTATAGTTTCCAGGCAACATCGATAAGATATTTTTTTTTACACCTACACCTGCGGATCCGACCTTACCACTTCTAAAAGGCTCGGCTTGGCTTTTCAGACTGGAGTGTTTATATCAAACTTCTTTCTACCAAATGAAAGGACTGCTCAATGACACTAACGACGTGCTCCAGCTGTGCCGTTGTTTACCTGCTGCAACCAACGCATTCTAAAATAGAAGAAGTGTAGCAGTGAAAGCACTCTTTCACAAAGCAGTTTAACTCATTTGTCCACAATGCCACCGAATACAATACTGACATTCAGTTCATGCTGTGATTTATAGCAGACATCTACCTACTGCTGCTGCTCAGGGGTCACTTACAGACCATTTGTTTCATGTTTTTGGCAGAGGGACAGAATAAAACAGGGTTTTATCTGGATGCATTTTGGTTTATTGCAATTAAAAAGTCTGTCATAAACATTTTTTTTTTCTTGTGCGTTAAATATGGAATATGTTTCTTCAATAACTGCAGTCACTATTAAATATTTTACAGCTGCATGCAGCAAGAACCGCTTTGTAGTGATTTTTAAACCTTATAGAACAAATAAACAAACTTTACTGCAGAGTTTTTAATTGTGATATTTAAAGCAGATGCTTTTTAAACCATTTAACACCAGTCAAATCATATCTGATAAACATATTTCTATGTTTCTAAGAGCTCTATCTTTTTAACAAGATTTGTTTTTTCTTTAAAAAGCTGCTGTATTAATACTTTTACATGTTTTCTGCCCTCTAGTGGAAGATTAAGGTACTGATGTTGGCAAGTGCAGTTTTATTGTTGTTCTATTATACAAAATGAATGTAATATAAAAGTAAATGTTATATTAACACTAGCTAAATATTTCAAATTTTAAAAACTCTGAGTTTTCAGATTATTTTGTTATGTGTCAGCTATTAAAGGGTTAAAAATATCTGGTAGATGGGTGTGGATGGATGAAGTTTACCCTGTTTCTATGGACTACCTGATGCACATGTGATGCAATTGGACCAGCTGTGTCCCATACAGTCTTAGATGCATCAGTTTATTCCATCAATTTAGATTTAAACTCTGATCTATTTACTGAAGTTTAAAAGTCATCTAACATCTAGTGTTTAAGAGAAAAGCTGCACCAGTGCTGGTTAAAAAACAGTGACTAAGACTAAAGGTGTGTTTTTTTTTTTTTACCACAATCAGGTGGTTCAACTACATCAGAGGGAGAAAAATGGTTTTAGTATTTATTTTTAGAAAATGCACTTTGCCATTGATTTACTAAAACAGTGTTAAACGCATCTCTCAGCTTTTATTCAGTTTTTTTTTGTCCTACACCTCTTTTTTATGTATTGCTTGTTAATTGTGAGTCTGGTTTCAGGAGAGTATTTGCTTGGTCGTATCGTTTTGCTTTGAATTCAATGTGCTGAATCACATGAATTGACCAGTATTGCCATTAAAGGCTGGACTGTTTCATAATGAATGTGTTTAAGCTCATGTATCTTTAATTAGTTGGATCAGTGGCAGAGTACATACTGTATCTGGCACAGAAGCACATCCCCAATATTACCAGACACTATTGGACTCTTCGATAAAATATTTTTAATAGAAATACTTACACTTTTTTAGTGCTTTTTTAAAATACATTGATAATGCTCTATTTGAAAACCAAACAACTTCCCTTCGTGCAACAAAAAAGTTGCCCACCTCCAGTCTTTGGGATACGGTGTGGCTGATTGGGTGAAATAGCTTTCACTGTTCATTAATACATATTTAAAGATTTCACGTGCAGAAATGTGAAGATGTGCACTTTTTTTTCCAGTGCTTTGATTCAGCCCTTAACCTTTCTCTTATTCACATACTAAAACAACCACGTGACATCGACCTCATTCCTCCTAATGCTCCCGCTCTAGGACATGATCACACACAGGAGGTATGCTTGTTGGATCATATTACTTTGTATGTAACACAGTCCCTCTCTACCTTTTTGTATTGGTGCATTAACCATCATAATATGAGCGCGGTTCACATTCAAGGACAGCTAATTTGATCAAGTAGATGATGCGTCTGGCTACGACTACAGTCTGATTGGTGAATGAAAAGAGGAAGAACGAGCAGATGACAAGAGCGTCAATGTGACGCAGAGAAAGAAAAATGTCAGGCTGTCTCTAAAAACAGAGTTTTGGCAAAAAATTTAAAACTTTATGGCAAATTTGCCTAAAGCCAGTCATATCTCTGAGTTCCTAATTATGCTGGGATGTTTTGCACTTCATCCTGCTTCATTACCCATTTATAAAGAAAAAAGGACATTAAGTAATTAGTTTTAAAAGGAAGAGTAGGAAGTCGGAGAACTTGAGTTGGTTTTTGGCACCACTTGAGACTAGCCGCTAAAGGGTGACCACAGCAGGCAGCTCAAGGTTTCAGATCCCTTTATAAAGACTACAGTAGGAGCGTACTGGTACCTGATATCCTGATGGAATTGGCTGTCCCCTGGAGAAAGAGGGCTGTGTTTGCAGAGCTAATAGCAGAGTGACCAAGCTCAGAGAGGCATGCAAAGTGTGGGCCTGTTGGGGATGGCTGCAGACAATTCAGCTGCCAATCCCTCTGCAAAGCCTTCAAGCTCTTTTGGCATCGCAGGACAAAACACAGACAGAGCCATCAGGAACATCGCAGACGCCAGAAAGAATACCAACACACAAGAGCAACCTAGCAGGACTGACTGGTAAACCATTCGTTTGAGCTACACAAAATCTGAGACCGGAGATTTTGATTGGTCAGGAAACAAATATTACTAAATGTGGATGTCTATTTTACAATCCAGGGTCCCCGATAGAGTTAGGAGGTCAACCAGGAAGTGCACAGACACACATGTACTGGTAGGCGTCCCCACAATAAAAGACATAAACACACAAACACTTGCTGTGTTTGAGTAGCCCTTTGCATCCTCCCTCCCCAGCAGTCTGTTCCCCTTCAGTGACATGACACCCTGCCTTGGATTGCCAGACAAGCTCTCATTCTGTCAATCAGCTGTAATGCCTTCAAGACAACCGCTGTCTGCTCCGTGTCTCATTGGCGTCACTTTCCACTCAATTCACCTCCACTCCTTTTTTCTCCCTCACTGGCAACTGGATGTCAACATAAAAATTCTCTTCCTCTTTTCCTTTGTTTGCTGCATCCATCCATCTTTCTTTTAATCCCCTCCATCTCTTTCTTCTGTCTTTTAGAGATACATCTTTTTATTAATAAAATAATGTTGTTGGCATGTGCCTCATTGTGCAGCAGCGATACAGCTTTCTTTGTCTTTTTACTACAAAAATTAGCTCAATAGTTTAAAAACATCTCAATTTTTAAAAATGCAGGCTCTCTAATTGCATTCAAGTGCAAATTAAATTCAACATCAAGGTTGTAGAATCTCAAAAGCATTCCATTCTCACTCAGGCACACACACAATATCCAGTATTTATAAAACCGGATTTACACAATCTGTCAGCTCACACAACAAATCTGAACCAAACTCTTTAAAAGTGTGCCTGGAAGTTCAGCTCATCCATGCTGGAAGAAGCTATTATGGCTCATTAACCTCTTCTGCCTTTGTTACAGAGAGGAGGGGCCCTGGAGGTAGAGGAGCAGGCCCAGCAGAGAACAACCTGACCTGGGCAGATGGCAACCCACAGCCCCCTGAGGTGAGATGGAAGGAGGGAGGGATGGAAGGTGAAATGGACTTAGAAAAACACATGTGTAATGTAGGGATGGTGAAAGAGGAAGTAAAAATAATCTTTAAGATTTTACAAGAGAAATGCACGGAAAAATGCTTTTATTTGGTTACTTGCAAAAATCAAGGCTGCAGAAAAGAAGATAAACAACAAAGGAGTCATAAGGATCGTAGAATGATGTTTCCAAATACAGTAGTTCTGTACAAAGAAAGATGCCACTTCAATTACATTTTACTTGTGATATTATTTTTGTTCTTGTCTCATTTTTAGATTCTGTGCCAGTTTAGAGTTAATTTTATTAAACCTTTTTGGATTTTACCTGCCTGCACCTCTGACTTCTCATCACAACTCCACATAATATCTGAGGCTGCAAAAACCTGTGGAAATTATATGCAAATATTCAAATCTTTTAGACCACAGAGTGTATTCTGATGGTTTACTTTAATACGCATCCACAGATTCAGTGTGTAAGTCAGTGCATTCAGTGTTAAAACGCTGGATGACTGGACGCAGCACTAAATACCATGACTTTGATTGACAATCTCTCACCAATCTGGTCACTTCAGTACATGAGTAACTGATCACCGATAACAGAAAATAAGGCAGAAGAAACCAAGAATTTGTGCAACATGATGAGAAAACAGTAACCTCTTTCGAATTTGTCATAAAAAAATTAAAGATGGTTTTCAAATGTCACTATTTTGAGGTTTGTAACATCTCTGACTATTGCAGCATCACACTGGGGACTGTGAAAGGAAATCAGCCAGTGGCTACATCTGGTGCAAAATGTGGCCACTGTTTTTGCAATGGATAACGAGTGTTAAAAGCAAGCAAACACTTATTTAATATCATTTCTGCTTATCAGAACATTTCAACGCACTGAAACCCATCCTTGTGTTATATTTTCCTAATGACTATAAGTAATACACGGAGGCATAAAGAGAATCTTTACAGAAGCAAAATATCCCAGTAAAAAGCACAGAAAGCCACATGAACCTGTGTCCACTCAGTGATGTAAAACCCAGACACAACCAGTGAGACTGAACTGAATATGGATGAAAACAAAGGCCATGGAGCAGTTTTACAACATATATAGCTTTAACAAGTAGGAACAATAGTTCAATCGATAGAAAAACTTTAGGCTTGACAATAATTTCTGCAAAGTCTGTGGCTCAAACACAACAAACCAGAAACAGCCAGTAGCCTTGTCAGCCTATTATGCACTGACCAATGAGAGAATGCCTAAATAATGTGAGAAAGCAGAAAGTACACACTCTGTTCTTTGTGTCCATGTGTGTGTGTGTGTATTGGGAGGATTCACCTATTATTACCCAGCCACAAACCATATTAGGTTTGTCTACAATCACTTCCACCCAGCCTGTGATGTATTTGCAGTCAGATCAGTGAAGACAGGCGGTATATGGATGATGCTCTTTTATGCAGACTACACGTGTTTGAGATCCTGCAAATAATTGCAGTGTGTGTGTGTGTGTGTGTGTGTGTGTGTGTGTGTGTGTGTGTGTGTGTGTGTGTGTGTGTGAAAAACAGCTTTTTATTATGATATTGGGAGGTCTTTGTGTGTATCTTTGTGTTGTATTTAAAGAGGTGTATGTTGCATCAATGCAGCTGCAGCTAACCAGTGCTGCTTAAACAAAAGTGCTATAAATCACTCTAAATCTGTCGTTGCCTCTTTAGTTTATATATTTTTAAAAAAGGCTCAGGAATATCATTCTTATTTTCTGTGAATGAAAATCAACATTTTCTTCCTTTGAATCAACCTCAGGGTTTGCGTTGGGCGCTAAGTAGCTTCTTAGCTTTTCCCTTCACGATTCTTGACACGGTCGTCTTCCAAACGTGTGTCTCAGCTGCCTCTAAAAGCCTGGAAAAAAGTGGGAAATTCACCCATAAAGCAACATCAGTGCTAGTCAAGCAGAAATGACCTTGGGAGTCGAATGTGTATGCAGAGGGCTTGTTGGCATGAAAAACATTGAATTGCAAACTTCCACATCTCAGGAGCCTGAAGACGGAAATGCATGACGGATAGGTCACCTGCAAACTGGTGTTACAGAAAACAGGTGGGACATGGTTTGTCAGATATTCAATGTTGGGGTTGAGTTTGCTCCAAAACGCAGAGAAGAAGCTTCAGCAGGTAATCTGGCTGCATTGTTGTCTGCTATTTTAGAGTTATTTGTACTCGCTTTGATTCAACTGTGAGTTTGTGACTGTTGTAATAACTTTACTGCAGTGATGAGAGGTGGAATGCACATACTGGGTCAGTATTTGCGTGCCTGCAAAGGGATTAAGATTACAGAGAATAATCTGGCCTGCACAGATGGGAGAATGGTCCAGCGCCCACACACAAACACACGTTCATACAGATATTTGAGTGGTCAGCTCCAAGATAAGGACAAACACTATTCCTGACCAGTTAATGTCAACCTAAACTTGTGATCAACTGACCTTATTTTAACACTTTCAGGTAGACTTTGTTTCTAAATATTTCTCTGAATATTCATTTCTAGCCAGTTCAGTCAGAGGACTGGAGGAAATAACACTCCTCCGCAGAGTCTAACGGTATTGAAAACAAGACATTTTCAAGGTAAAGACCACAATGTGACCTTTTCTTCTGAAGTCTATCAGGAAATACACAAGCTGTCCTCAATTCTCCTTGAAAGAAGCACCTGGTTTATATTTACACGTGTAGCGATTTGAAATAACTATTAGTTATTTTAACTACACCCTCTTCAATAACATTAGCTTATTTTTGGTTTATAATGAAAAGTGATAAACTGTCATTTAACCCTGATAATAGCTAATATTTATTGAAGGTATCTAGGTTCTTTGAAAGAGTACAGTGAATTGAAATACCTTATTAATAATGTGAAGCTGAGACCAGATAAGGATTGAACAATCATTTAATTTGAAAAACCTAAGAACACAGACAGATAAGACAGTTTGAAAGTTTGATGTGAACACAATTAATATTCTTAAACATGTTGAGGATGTTAAAGATAGTTTAATTGTGAGTTTTAACGGACCGTAGCATATGTTTTAATGACTAGGGAAGTTAGTTAATTTAGTTAACCTAGTTGTGACTTTAAGAGTCAATTTAGGACTAATTTGAGTTGGAATGGGATTTAGTTTTGGCTTAATCTAGAGTGGAAGAATTAAGCTTTATCAAAGCAAACCTCTCGATCAGAAAGTGGTGTTCGCTCACTGAAAGGTGGACGCTCCTAGATCTGGCAGGCGTTGGTTTCTCCACGAGCTGAGGCTGGAGTCCCCAGACTCGGAGTGGTGGTCCTGGAAGGCGTGGCCGCCGAGGACCTCGCCGGACAGTCCGTGGATACGTCCCGGTCAGCAAGGGAGGCATTTCAGCAGGCATGCTGAAGTCATTTCTGATCTTCCCGTGGTGAGGGAGAGACTGAGAGGCCTTGTTCAAAGCTGATAAGGGTTCAGCTAAGATAGCAGCATAGCAGCTCCGGCTGCATTCAGGCTGTAGCTCAGACCAAGACTGAGACTGTATGAAGACTCGACAAGACTCGACAAGACTGACTCGTACCGGAACTGAGTATTAGTTTTGAGACGAGTTATCTTAAATTTTAACCAATCAGAAGATGTTAAGTGTACTAATCAGAACTGAGTTAGTGGAGTTGTGAATCGTTCTGATTGGACAAGGGACTGTGAGGGAGTTACCAAGTCACATGACTTCCGCCCGTTAACACTCACATTATAATGTAGAAAATGCATGAAAATAGCAGAGAAGCATTATAACACTTTGAGTGTGAGTGTGTAGGTGACCCTGAACAGGAACAACCAGAGAATGTTCTGTAAACAAGAGATTACAGTTGGAACACCAGTCATTTGGTGTTAAAGAAGAGACTCCTTTACAGAGAGTGTTTTATTAGACCAGCTAGTGTCCAGTTAAGGTCATCTGGGAGATGGACACCTGAAAGTGGACAGTAGGACACCTGTAGGGATCTTGATTCAGGTTAAAACATAATCCAAGAGTGAATGTATTCCAAGTTATTGGGAAAAAGATGGATTATTGTTGTGATGGTCAACAGAGGTCAAAGGTCAGAGGATGTAGCCTATTTGGTGAGGCTACACATGACACCCACACCTCCTCAGCAGTTTTCATCTGATTTTAAACCATTTTATCTTCAGATCTGGTGAGAAGTAATAACTGAACACCAACAGAGTGTGCCATTTTGTTGAAAACATTCATTATCTCTGCTTGTTTTCCCTTATCATATATTGACTGCCTACATATAATAAGAATAATGCATTTAGAAAATGTATGCGTTTTGATATAGAGCTATTAGTAATAAATCCTCTGGATGGTGATGATAAATATATATTTAGGTTGATTACATGGTAAAACATCCTTATGTGTTTTGATGGTTGCATTGATACGTTTTGAATCTGCATTTTAGCAATTTCAGAATCGTTTTAAACTCTTGGAATATTGTTTGAAACACATTAATAACCTAGACATTTTTAACTCCAGCAGATTAAATCATCCACGTCGGGGCTGTCAGGCGAATACGAAGGAGCGGACTGAAATGCAGGGTTCAGGAGTGAAACACAAAAAACCTTTATTAAAGGTCAGAGCTGCAACCAGCTAAAAAGTCCAAATCCACAGGAGAAAGAGTAATCCAAGGCTCAGAACTAGGTCAAACACACAGAGATCAATAACTAGGAATTAAGGCTGGTACGAGAGTGCAAAGACTAACGGACTGACAACTGAAAGAACAGCAGAGAGAGGTTAAATACAGGTAAACACAGCTGGGACAAATCAGATTAACGAATGACAGGAAGTGGCACAAAACAGAGAAGGATACCAGAATAAAACAGGAAGTGAGTAAAAAAGGACTGGTCTCACGGCAGGGTCTGCTTCCAAAATCCACAATATCACAAAACTATGGGTGACCAAAAGTACAACTTAGCAGCAGGTCTGTGCAATATGACCCAAATCTCATGTGCCGAGATAAATCATGAAAATATACATCATAATATGGTGTTGTTTCTGCAACACCTGTTAATAGTTTATGTAATAATCCCATGAAAACCATTATTTCTATAATATAAGTGAAAAATGCTTATTTGTTTATTACACTGTTATTTGGAGGTATCATATTATTTACTGTTATAATAGAAAATCTTGTTTCTCACACACACAGCTAATAAACCCTCCTATCTCTCTTCTGCTGATTAGCTGCAGCTGAGGCTAACTCACTTCCTGTCTTGACTTATTTTTTGAGTTGACATGTTTTCATGCAGCTCTGGTCAACTATCCACCCATAAAACTTACAGGAAAAGTCATTTTGTTCCGCTATAAACTTTGTGCTTTGTGTTAAATGTTTAATTTACCTGCAGCGGACCTCTTCACCTCAGCTGTCTGTACGGCCCCAAACCAAATCACATCCAAACTATTTTATTTAATTCAGTTTGCAGCATAAGTCATCTGAAAGTGTGTGCGGACTATTTAATACAATTGTAAAATAATTTGATTCAATGGATAATAAAATGTTAATAAAATGTCCTATCTTAAAAAAACAGCAGATTTTTGTGAATTAGCCTGGTGGATTTGTCCACTTCGCCTGACAAAGCTAAACCAATGGACTTGATTTCATTGTTTTTCTACTTACAGCACACATCTCCCTCCAAGAAATACCTTCACAACACCTAAAATATTTACATGGATGAACACTCAGTCTGAGAGCTTTTTACCTTACTCCTACATCATCGGATTCTGAGGCTTTCATCACACAGCTGTCTGGTTTCTAGTCATTGTTTTACTTCTTGTCATTATGTTTTAGAAGACTTCTGTCTTCTTGGTGCTTTCATCACGTTTCCATGCAGACAGCTACGTGCACAGCAACCATCAAATGACAATAACAAATAAAATATTGATTTTTATTTCTCGTCTTCCTGCTATACAATGCAGATATTGATTGAACGATATCAAAGGGTGTCCTCGGGAAAGATGAAGCATAAAAAGAACAATGAAACAAACCCTTTTCATTAGACAGAAGAAACTCAGCCTGGTTTTTTTTTTTTACTCCTTCTCTTTATGTTGTTGTTTGTCTTAAACCCTTCTTCTCTTATTGGTCTGAGGAGTACCAGCCCCAGTTCTATAGATAAACTATTTAATCTTTACCTCAACTTTAGAGTCAGTTCCGTGCCTGAAAACCTCCTTTATTAAAATCATGATAATAAAGAGAAAAAAACTGTTTTTTTGTAACAGTTCATCCTATTTTTAAGGGTAATGAAGATTTTAGCAAAGCATCCACTTTCAAGGACAATTGTTGTTTTAAAGTTACAATTCTCTGTATTAAAAGCATAGAAATATATTTATACTTTTGCAAATACTTCTTGCTGAGTTGAATATTTATCCGGGCCTATGGCTACATTATTATTTTACTAAAACAAAGTCAGCCTTACAGTAAAGGATCTGTACAAATAAAGTACAACTAAAAAGAAATAACAGTGTATCTCTTCATCAAATAAAACTTGTGAATAACTTTATTATATATTTTTTATTCATTCATTCTCTTATTTGTACCTTTAAAATATAGAATTTAAATCATATTTCTTAATTCCATATGTTTTGTTATAAATGTTACAAAAACTACCATCATAATTCATAAATGGATATGTGAATATGAGTTGAAGATGTTTGCTGTTTTTTATGCCCTGATTTATTGAACTTTTTTGCAATATTTTCAGAATCTAATCAGAGATATTTTAGGTCACAAGACTTCACAATGATTATTTTCTGGTTTTGAAGCTGAGAATTATGGGAAATACTACCCTGTACTTTGAGTCATCCTCACACGTCCATTCGCCTGCTGAGGGATTGATGCATTAATTAAAACCGTAATTACAAAACATTTTTACCCTCATATAACCTTGTTTCTGTTTCGTTGTGCCTGACTGAGTTGAGTAAATAATCTACTCAGAAAACAGATCCTTATAAAAACTTAAAGCAGTGTTGGTTTGATCCTAGCAATAATTATGAAAATGAGAAGGAAGTAGAGATGATGACTTCTAAACAAAAGCTCCTCACGCTGCAGCCCAACCTGTCACATGTGATGTATCTGACACACCGAGGGGTTCTTTCAGGTCTCTGCTCCTTGTTTTATAAGGCTGTCCTCTTCAATTCTCCCTCTCCAGGATTTCTGCTGCCATCTTTTCACCACCTCATCTTTCTTGTCAGATCATCATCTCGAATTCTTTAAAATCCTTCCCTCCTACCTCCACTTCCCTCCTCAGTGTCATTCACTTCCTCTCGTGTTTTAAGACTAAAAGAAATCCAAAGTCCAATGAAAGTTCACTGCCTCAGTTTCCTGTCAGAGCCCATCTCATCATGGAGGCTGAAACACGGACGGATGGTGTGCTGGATGTGATCCGAGGGACCCCTGCCAAGCCTGTTCATGCCTCTGAGCTTTCCAGCTCCACAAAGAAAAAAGAAACACACACACACTTGTCATCAGCTACAATCTTGTCCATAACATAAACTCAACAGATCCAGCCAACGAGAACTAATACTGTGGATTAGAGATGCAGCTGGCAGATCAAACCGTCGAAGCACGCTCACATCATCTAAATGTAACGTTTAGATGATGATGATGAAATCAAAGAGAGCTAATGATGAAGTCGCTCACATTTCAAAGCTGAGAAATAAATCTAATTGAATTTAAATGTCCAAAATAAAACAATTAAAAAGTGTCCTAAAAGGGAAGCATAAAACAAACAAAAGACAGAAATGATGCTTTCACATTTTTTATGTTCAATTTAAGGTTTTTAATGTTTAGAATTCTTAAATATTTTTTTAAAAACAACAACAAAAAAGAAATATTTCTATAAATATTATTTTTTAAAAGCCTTTCTCTCCTTTCAGCATATTTATAGTTACCGGTAACTTATAATCATAAAGTCAATAAAAGACAGAAATTTGGTAAAATTACAAAAAATATAGAGTATAAAAACATCGATATGCACAAAAATATATATTTTTTAAATGGATAAAACTAAAATGAATACATTTAAAAGAACTCAAAGAAACACCTGTTTTATTTAAGTTTTTTTAATTTAGTCAAGATGAACTAAATGAGATTAAAAATCTGTTTTTCAAAAAGTGCCCTAAACGTGATTAAATCTCCAGAAAATAGACATGGCCCTTAATCCTCAACCTGGAAGAGAAATTCTAATACATCCAATCAGGACAAACTTCCTGAAAGTCCCTCTCATGTGTGCCATGTTTTTCTGTCAAATCAGGAAATGTAAATCATCTGATGTGCTGTTTCAGATAAAGACCGCCTGTCTCTTTAAATTTGCTTGACATTTAGATAAAAACGCAGCATGTAACTGGTCAAATCAATGATCTTAATCTGTCTGTTGCATCATCCACTTCAAAGCCAACACCATTCAAGTCTTTGTACAAATATATTCTTGCAAAAGCCTGATATTCCCAGTTAGAAGCAAAGGATTTAAAAATTAACATGATGTCAAAAAAACAAACGTGTTCCTGGTAAACTCATACAGTCAGTGGGCAGACAGCAGAGAGGAGTCGTTTGATAAACTGTGTGAATCACAGAAGTGATGGGTGGAAAATGTTCCGTTTCCCAGGAGGGATTAAGCATTCTTACCAGCACAGAGGGCATCGTGATATGCAGCCAGTGATTTATAAAATGTCAAGCTCTCTTTTATATAGATGGGTTTCTGTATCGCGCCGTGTGCATAAGGGACTTCTTAAATGAAAATATCAACCCGAGTCATAAAAATCAGCAAGGTTATCAAAGAAAACGTTTATGATTATTAAAAGAGCTCGTGTGATAAGAAAGGAAGTCAAACGTTTAAATCTGGACTGTACAATAAATATTTCATGGCGTGCCAAATACTTTAAAAGCATAAAGTGAATTTGATTTAGTTTTGTGTTACGAGTAATAAAAAGAAACTGTGCGGCTCAGATCTCTGACCTGCTGGTTTTTAGGACTCCTGGTTTCTAATGTCTCACTGGATGGAGCTTCTCTTTGTGATCACATTTCTATTCAGCACCAAGACATGCAGGGTAGATTAATCTGCTGACTCTCCAGTTAGAAATATGTGTGAATGTGAAGGTGAATGGTTGCTACCTCCATGTCAGAGCGGTGATTGACTCTCTCCTGTGTCAGCTGGGATTGGCTCCAACACCTCCTGGCGCCCCTCAAGGATCACCTGCTAATGGGTGGTTTAGGAGATTGATGGTGGTGTTAAATTGAAAGTCACAGGATCACCATAGTGATTACAATTCAACCAGAGAGGGCATGTCTATCTGTGACAGATTTCCACCAATCTGTCTAATGCTCATCAAGACTTTTCATTTAAAATGTCATGGGAAAAGTCAAGAGATCAAAAAAGTCGGGACCAGCTCTGCCCTTTTTAAAAGGGGAACATAGGCAATTCTGTGCATATATATAGATACATTTAGCCTAAATAAAATTATTTATGTTTCCGAATAGGGGTGGGACTTTAACGCGGTAATTTTGATTAATTAATTAGGAAAAAAGTGTTTAAAAAATTAAAGCAATTAACCGCAGCTTGCCTTTGAAGCAAAGGGGAACACTTGTCAGCAGGTTTCAGGGGCTGCATCCTTCGGAGGTACCAACGGTCGAGTTAGGTTCAGCAAGTTTCTTCCACCGCGAAAACCTACAGCCTTAAAACATCTGGAATAATTGTGAAAATATAAAACTGGCGGACTTCACCACAATTGCGGGCTATTTTTAGAACGTAACTCCCAGAATAAACATGGGATCACCGTATAGACACATATCTGCTTGAACAAAAGTGACATTTACAAATAAACTTATTTTCATTTAGATTTATTTGGCCCATTTTTTATTAGGCCTGGCTGAAAATCTATTTCTGGCTACGCTACTGTTCTGAAATGAAAACTTTTAAAAGCTGTTTCTTTCTAAACTACAAGCAGGAGATAAGTACTTAGTAACATGTGCTTGTATATTTTTTTGGTCAGTTGCTACATATTTTTAATAATTAGGATCTCATGCATGGGAACGGACAATACCTGCACATTTTGACAATCAAACCAAAAAAAGATTTAAAGCTTTCATGAAATGCTTAAATCCACATCTGAAGCACTGGGATTTCCTGTGATGCCTGAACTTCACCAGAATGACAAAATCATGTTCAGTAAAAAGAGAAGCCATGAGTTGACATCCCTTTACCAGAAACATGTGTATGTTATGTCTAAATTTAAATGGATTTTTGGTATCCTAATGGTGTGAACACTAGAACACAATAAATAATAAGTGTTCCAAAAGTTCATCCAGTTCCACTAATACCTAATATAATGATTTAGATTGGATTAAAACCCCACTCTGCTATCAATTACCTCTATTTTCAGGACATTATGAAAACAATCATGATTTCTAAAGCTGAAGTTCACAAGTCATCTCAAAGAGCTGAACAAAGCAACGAATCCAGATCATCTCAGGTCCAGACTCAGCTCAACTAACTGCAGTAAAGGTAATTCGGTTAGATTAATTCAGTCACACTGCCCTGTTATAAAGGAACCAGCAGATCAGACTGAAACGTTACTTCAATCCAATCCCACATTCTGAGCAGCACAGCATGAGAGCGACAGTGGGAAGAAATCACTCCCTTTTAACAGGAAGGAACCTCCAGGAGGGCCAGGCTCAGAGTGGGCGGAGCCTTCTGCCTCCACTTCCTGTCGTCTGAGAGGACAGGAAAGAGACGAACACAGAAGGACTGAGACAGTCGTCATTTCTAAAACAAGAGAGAGCAAATTTAGTGGCTCTAATGCTGCCATGTTCTACCCAGAAGCTAATAAATGATCAAACCCTCACTAAAGATGTTTAGTGTGTCCTCCAGTCCAGACTGTTGTTCATCTATTAGACTCATCACACATAAAGCAGACCCTCCAGGAAGTTGCGATCGCAACCATTAACACAAATTCAACCATTAGCTGCAACTTTTTTGCGGCCTTGCAATTTTCATCAATCACCACAACTTTTCCACAATTTTGACCAATCATCTTTGTTTTTGTCGTATTTCGTCATCTTCTTTGACCAATCAGAGCCACTCGGATAAGTTTTGACCAATCCCGTTGCCTCCAGCTGTGTTTACTTCCGGTTTTTGAGCCGAGCCACTAAACTCCAGTCGGTTTCCATCAGATTTTACGGCTAAAATACGAGCAAACCAATTTCCTAAAGTATTACACCAGAGTGGTGGAAAGCTGTTCTGAACCAAACACAACGTCGTGGTGGATTATACATGAAAATCGTCGCTTGACAAGAACTTTTTGACCGCAAAACATGGAGGAGATTAGCTGAAAAGAGGAGCAGAGACGGGCCGGGGGTCTGATACGAGTGATAAAAGAGACAAGGTGAGTTCTGTTTAATGTCCGTATTTGGACAATGTGAGAAACTATACTTAAAAAGAACTGATCTGTGTCCTAAACTGTGTGCCGAGTTGGCGGTTTTGCTATTATATGAGAAATATTTTAAATAAATCGGACCATCTTTAACGTGAATTCCTTTGAATGCTGTTTATTTTTTAAACCACGTGACGTTTGTATCCAGTGAACACGAGGAACCGCTTGTCTTTTATAAACTCGTTCTGCTGAATCAATAAACCTTTGAGGTGAATCGCTGAAAGTGAAAGTAAAGCCGCTCACGCTGTAACGTGTGAGTGACGCTGAGACAGTCTGTAAGCTGTGTTGTCATGGAGATTACAGCATCTTGTAGTCTTTATTTTATGATGAAACAGCGCATACAGTGTGTGTGTAAAGAGGTTAACTGTGTGTTTCATATAAACTAAATAAAACTTAAACAAAATCAAAAAATTATTGAAAAAAAATCACTACTTTGACCGCAACTTTTAGAAAAATCTGCCACTTTAGACTGCAACAATCACAAAAAATCCCCGGACTGAAATAAACTACCTTAAAGCAACAATCTGTTATGTGAAGGGATGGGACAAGATGACATACAGCCACTCTCTCGATTGCCTGCAGTAAAAACCTGCAAAAACGTTCTATGAGTATTAGACAATGCCATTAAGTACATTGGAAAAAGTACAGCTTTCACACAAGGAGAAGGATCCAGTTTCTCTGAGCAGAACTTGTTAGAGTAAAAGTGAGTCATGTGGGGCCTAAAAGTGCTCAAGTTTAGTTCCCTAACTTCAAGACTTTTAATTATTCTACAGCAGCGGTGTCAAAGCAAACGGCAAACTACAAGGTTGGTCCCTTGTTTTGATTAGAGAATGAGAAAAATCATTTGTCATGACAATGCAAATGTTATTTATGCACCAATTTTCAAAGCCTGTCACTGACAAAGCAATAGACATTAGGCAGCGTGGATATTAATTTGTATGGAAACAAGATACAGTGCAGTGACACACTTCAGCGGATCGAACCACATTAGCATACTCCAAGTCGTGCATATCGCAGTATTATTTCGCTGTCCCAACGGTGAGAAATCCATTTGAGATGCAGAGCGAACAACATGGAGATGAGCCCGAGCAGTGACCTAAAACAAGAACTCATTACAAACACAGTATGTGGTGTGAGCATCAAAAAATGTAATGAACGACCAGAAGGGGTAATCTAATCACCTCTCAAATGCTCTTGTTACGTTTTAATGGGGAGAATACGTATAAAGTAGGATCAAACCACCCAGGAGCTTTTCCTGAGATGCCCTGCAGATTTCTGTCAGTTATGAGGCTCTAAAGGAGTCTACTGAGGCTTCAGACTGTCTTTGTGCAACATGTGGTAACTTAGCTGAGCATAAAGATCTTTAAACAAATTACAATGGCCTGTTTAACACTTTGATATTCTGGACAACCATTCAGGAGAGCACTTCGTTCCTGTAATGTATTGAAGCAATGTGGAACCATAGACCAGCTCTCTAGCCTTGCAAGATATTTGAGGCTGAATGTGAGTTTTCCCAACTAGGGTCATGTTGACTTAAAGAAGGCTTGTTCCTGGTGGAGTCTTGTGAGGCTTCTTTTGTTAGAGTTTGTAATAAGTCAGACTGATTCCTAGTAAAAGTTGGACTCTGCCAGGAATAAACATTGTCATCAATTATGTTCATAACTTTTATGGACAGAACATTTAGAAGATGCCAAGCGATGGATGTGGGAGTAGTTTACCTCCAGCATGTACTGGAATGGTGTGCGGTCAAGTGTGAAGCAGCAGGAATGAAAAGCAGCTCCTCCAAGTCTGATGTGACGGCTGTCAACCAGAAAAGAGTGGATTGCCAACACAGCATTGGAAACGAGTCACTTCCCCGAGTGGAGGAGTTCAAGTATCTGAGGGTCGTATTCACGTGAGGATAGAATGAAACGGGAGACTGACAGATGGACTGAGTCAGTGTCAGCAGTGATGTGAAGAGAGCAGGATCAAAAAGGGAAGCTGTCAATTTACCAATCGATCTACGCTCCGACCCTCAACTATAGTCATGAGTTGTGGATAATAACTGAAGGAATAAGACTGCAAATTCAGGTGGATGATAAGAGCTTCCTCTGCAGGAAGAGGGTGAGGAGCTCAGAGTTAAGTCAGTGTTCCTCCACCGGTCTCCACCAACGGTCTCGTGGTCCGGTAACGACTCTTACGCCACGTCTCAGCTGTTGCACCCAAAACCTGACCTCAAATAAGTAGCAGTAGATTTTATTTTAAAAAAGTTTTTACCATTTAGATACTGCTTGGGTTGAGATGGGCAACTGAAGAAGAGGTCCAATAAAAGAATAAGGATAACACTGGTCACATTGAAACTATAAATTACAACAAAAACTGACAGATATATAGAGAATGTATCATCATCATAACATCAATGAGTCCGATAATAATACTGCAGAAGGTTGCAATAAACTGCAGACATAAACTGAATGCTAATAATATATCAGACGGACCCTCATAACTTTAAACGTTCACAGTCAATTGAGATGATAGTGGACAAAATCTATAAACGTAAGTAGCAATTGCAACGGATATCATCATCTCAAGGATACCAGTGGGTGGGTGTGGGGGGTGTTAGTGAGGATACTGGTCGTTTTGCATGATTTAGCATTTAAACGACTTGATACTGACATTGTAAGAGACATGTTTTGATATAAAGTGGTTTCATGTTTCAAATGTTCAAACTTAAAAAGAATCCATGCCATACACGTTTCGGGTTTGAACATTTCTGTTCTCTGAGAAGTGAGCTTGTCGAAGTGGGCGGCTGGATGAAAGCCATCGCTGGTGGGTGTAACAGGAAAACATGTCCGCTGTAATTTATCCCAAAAAAAAAGCTAGTTAGTGCATACCGTCTTTATTGATCTTTGAAACACTTCAGCGTGAGATTTAATAAATGAACACTATTTTATTAGTGACCAAGAATATAAACCTGCCTAAACACAAGACAAGCTGCTACATAAAACAGCATTTTTATATTAATTTGAGTCTTTTTGTGTTATAGGTTTACTGCTGAGCCACTGTCTTCATCATCGCTACAGATGGTGCTGTCATTTCACCAAGAAGTTGTTCTCATCTGTCAAATAAAGTCACTTTTTTAAGAACACCATCCATCTCAACATCTTATCTGTTGCTTCTGCTGCTAAGGTCAACCTTCCAGATGTTAATCTGTCTGTCTGGGTGTTATTTGTTCCACCTGACTGACAGTAAACTGAGCGTATCTGCAGCATGTTATCATTTATTATGATGGGAAGTAATTCTTGGTGAGTTTGACAACTTCAAGTCTTTTTCCCTTTCAGCAAATGTGGTGCAACACATGAGATTTAAAGACACAAAACTGGAGAAGCTTTTTTTTCTACATACAAAATATCATAATCTCTCAACACCATCCTCCTGCTCTAGTGTATAGTTGTTGTGTTTTCCGGAGCCGCAGTTCGGTAAGCTCTCAAGGCCGACACATCTTATGCCAGCCGTAAGTTCATGAAGAATGTCTTCTTTCTTTTTTCTTTTTTGCTTATCTGACACAGATAAAGACACGACTTTCTGTCACGGCTCGCTTTCCAGCTCAACCTGAGCTGCATGGCTCTGATTACGTCCAGATGAAAGAAAGAAGAAAAAAAAGCACAAAAACAAACTGTGGAGTAACTGAAACCTGTGACTTTCCTGCAGAGAGCGAATGCCGGAAAAGCTGCACTTCCTTTGGAAATAATACCAGATCACACTGCCTAATAATAGAACGTCAAAAATCAAATCCCCACAATTATTATGCCTTAAAGGCCTCCAACGAGTCGTCTTTGTGAAACCAAAGCCTTGTTTGGAAATAAGAAACTGATACCAGCCTGAATGGAGGCTGACTCAAAAATCAATGTGTGAGATATAAAAAGAGCATTAAGAGGATTCTTATTTCTAAGGAGAATTTCAAATAGGAGATCATGTTTCTGTCACAAAAAGAAAAAATGAGACTAAGCAGGATTTAGCTGCTCATTTTGTCTGGTTAGGTGGAGGTGATTAGCTCCAGCCAGACTAGAATGGCAATGTGCCGAATGTGATCAACATCTTTCCTTCAATTAAATCTCATTCTCTCAATTATTTCAATCAGACATCTACACTAATACATGGATAATTAATAGATTTTTTCACATTAGCATGACAGTGTGCAGACTTTCTGTTGCTTTAACCAACATTTCTCAGGTTAACGTCTTCAGCAGGACTGAACCATCGTCTCTGTAAGTAAGGCGCTTGTTTTCACAGGCATCATCAGCTCTTTTATACATATCTTTCAAGTTCAGCACTGACAGCACTCTTTGTCCTGAGAACAGGAATACTTTCATGGTAAAGCCTTTATTCTCACGCTGCACTTAAATCATTTTCAGGTGAAAACAGTTCAACTTAGCTGATGTCATTTTTCTCCCACTGACCAAAGTAAAAATGAGGTAGGACTTAAAAGAGGAAGCCTTCCAGCAGTGATGGGAGAGAAACTGATCCTGGCTGTCACTGAAGATGGGTTTTGTTATCCTGCACCTGTGAGAGAAAAAAAAAGCTAAAACGGGGTCAGGGGGGCTTCTAGTACAAGAACAGCTGTGTTTGCACTCAAAGGCTGAGAGTTGAATGATTTTCTCTCTTTTAAAAAGTTAAATGAGTGGGTCGGTATCATTCTAATGCTTGTGGATTAGTGAGGACATAAATGTAAGGCATTCCTCTGGATTTAAAGTGATAATATGTAACTTTTTCATATTTTTAAATCTTTTCCTTGAGCCAGTCTGTGCTAATATGACCCTTTACAGAGTTAATGAAAAGTCACTTAGCCCCATCTGGTGATTACAGCCGGAAAACCACGATTGCAAGATCTCCGTTGCCGTCCCGGTACCCAGGAAGTCACGTGTCTCACGAGGGTTAGGCTAACCCAAAGTGGCTAGCTGTTATGCTAGCGCTGGAGTGTTTTTAGCTCATGATTCCTGATTTTTTTCAATCTCTCCCTGCTTGAACACAGCTGATTTAATTGAAGGAGTAAATAACCACTCCTGTAGAAAGCATTGAAGGCTGAGGAGACATTTCAACAGGTAGATATTGGCGTTTAGAAGCTGAAACGTTCTGGTAACTTGTTTAATGCAGTAATTTAAAACAGACACCAGAGGGAGCCCAAAACAAGCAAAACTGCATATTATCACTTTAACTTTGCAGATCTTATAAATATAGTTCCTAAAGTACCATTGATATCAACTATAACCAGTAAACTGCACTAACTGCAGAGTGTGGACCAGTGTGCTCATAGCCTGATCCGCCAAATGCGTCTTGCTGCGGCGCTGTCATGCGGAACTATGATTGGGGACTCTCTTTGTTGCAACGCCTAAGTGTGCGTCGCTAATTAGCCTCCTCAATAAAACTGGTTTGTGCTGTTATGCTGTCTATCATTGTTTTAAACAGAGTTGTTCTGTTTCAGCCAGCGACTGAGTGTACAGCTTCAAGCGTCAGGTGCTTTTACAGTCCCGATCACGCAGCCCAGCACGCATGCAGTCCCCAAAAAAACTCACGGCGATGTGGTGCATCCCAAACATCTGAGTACCTCAATGAAAACATTGTGTGCACCCTTTTTAAAAATACTGCTTCATCATGTTCTGTTACCAAAAGTTGCTGCTGATTTTAACCACCTCAATGTAAAGTGTCTATTGTTTTCATCTAGTTTAGTTTTTATGTTTGTTTTAATGCTAACATGTTACATTTTTATGCTTACATTTCTGTTGAAACCGTCTTCTGTCGACGTGCTACTGCTCCTGGAAACTTAATTTCCCAGAGGACTTTTTCCCGAGGGATCAATAAAGGGCTGGCTGTCTGTGCTAATGCTAAAATGTTAACGTTACAAGATAAATTCACCAGCTCAGCCATGTGGCATGCTCGCTTAGTGTTTTACGTTACCACGGCAATGTAAATTTACAGAAAAAAAATCACACAAAAAAACCCAAATTGGACTGAATGGTGGACCCTTTAAATCCTGCTAAAACCTTACTGCTGTTTGACAGCTACGCAACTGTTTTGATGCACTTCCTCCAAAATACTTCATTCAAAATTTAAACGGGTTACAAGATATTAAACTCTAACATACCAAGGCAGCTTTTGACATCATTTACAGTTTGTGTAAAATCAAGTTAAGTTATAGAGAAAAATCAAAGTTGCCAACAAAAATTCAGCTCATTTGGAGGTTTAATAGATTTTTTTTTTTTTTACTTTGGGTCTTTTAAACCCCACAGGTTCTCCGGATTGTCTTAAGTTTTTACATTTAAAAGAAAATATGTTCAAGGCTGATGTCACGCTCCATCAACTTCATATGATTTTAATGTTATCAGAGCATGCTGCCAGTCTGCCAACATGTCAGACAGACCTGAACGAATAAATCATGAAGTAAATGTGCTGTTGCTCATCTCTGACTTCCATCTACTGACCTACGAGGAACTTAAGCTCCAGAGTGGCTGTTCACCTACACTGAGTCCAGTCTGAGGGGCTGAATCATGCAACTGAAGCTGCTGTATTTAAAGACTCAAATGACCTAAAATGTCCCTTTAAATCTCCTTCTCAGTGATAAAAGACCAATATAAAACAACTAAAACACTGCAGCTCCACAGAGTCCACCAGACTCCAACAACAGCTGCTGAACAGGTTAGAATCGAGAGTTTTGACCTGAGCATGAGTAGATGGAGAGAAGGATGGACTTCATTAAAAAAAACTCATTTTTAGACAGGTGAAAAGTTCTTTTCACTTCGGACGTACTCAAAACAAGGGTCAAGCTACTTGATGAACTGAAATTTTCATCTGTATCAGAAACCAGTTAAAAACTTTTCTTATTCTTTGATCTTTTAAACAGTTTCTCCTAATTTACTTTAAATTCCTCAAATAACTACTGTGACATACAGTAATCGTCTTTCATGTCTTAATACTGATACATTCTGTTTGTATCTGTACCCCCCCAAAAAAATTTTTTTTTTCCAGGACAGATGAGAAATAGTCTCCGAACAAAACTGAATTTTTCAAATTATCGTGTAAAGTTTGTTGTTCTTATTTAAAAGGTGAAGGTGTGTTTTTGGTTGTTTTTTTTACATTTTATTTTAGTTTAATGGTATAATTGAGTTCTGCTTGTCGATGATTTAACTTGACCCGTGAAGCACGTAGATTGTTTTATGTGCTCTACTTATAAATGTACCTTCTGCAGGTGTGCTTGCATGCACACAGAGCTCTTTCATACATTCCTCAAGAAATTTAAGACATAAATAGGAACAAAAAGATGCAAATCAGTGGTGTTTTATCTGATCTGGGGATGTTTGCATGTGAGAAAACAGACTGAAGGTTTATTGTTCTTTAATCTTCTCTTCAGATCCTTTGGGGTTGAGTTGCAACACCTGATTATCTTTGAGTTTCAGCATCAACAAGAAAGGCAGCTCTCCTGAGACGCAATGAGACCCTTTCTCCCACTTATTCTTTTAATTTCTTCACTCTTTATATCTTCCTTTTATCACTTTTCTGAATCATTCCGACACAAACACATCAACCCATCATCTCCAGACACCTTCCTCTCCTCTTTCCTCCTCTCCTTCAGCATCCACGTTTCTCTCAATCTGCTAAATCTCTCATTACCTCATCCAACTATTCTTTCTTATTTACCCTTTTTCCTCCTTCCCTTGTGTCTTTTTTTCTTCCACGTCTCTTTCATCATTCTGTTTGAAAAGCCCAGCACTTTGATAATGATTTCCGCAGAGATTTTTTTACGCCACAAAAATATTTTGCAATCTCTGATTTCATTTCATTGCATTCCCTTTACCGCTTCATGAGGAATCTCCCTGAATAAGTAATAAGAAGTCTTTGAAGAAGCCATTTAATACTATTTTGTAAAGTGTCCAATCAAGTGAAGGTGAGAACAGCTGTTTTAACCTATTCTGCACTCAATTCACCTTCAGAAGAAAAAAAAATTCACCTCACCTTGGATTCAATTTGGCAGTAATACGAGGGCCCATGAATCTTTGAACGCTGCAGCAATTCTAAATTCATGCGCGCAGAAAGATTGCATTCAGCTGAGTGACAGCTACTCAGGCTGGAATGAACAAAGCAGCACATGCCGTGTTGTGAACCGCACCTCTGTCCATTTCACTTGTGTTACATTTAATCATTCCATGTATTCCAGAGTTGGATTTTTTTTTTCCTCAGGGAAAATCGCAGCAATCTGCAAAATCAAATGGTTCAATAAGAAGTTTTACTATAAGAAACTTTTCTGTTGACTCAAGAAACTCTGTGTTTTTTTTTCTTCTGTGGTTTGTTTATAGGATACTATTAAACATGTAGTGAATCACTTCAGATTGTTTTTTGGGGACAAAAGACAAAATATAGAATAATAAAAACATGCTTCTATCAGACCTGTGCATGCATCATAGCTTTTTCTAAAGTATGTGACTCCTGACGACTCAAAAACAACAAGCTGAGACTCCAGGTCAGACAAATGAGGTCAACTTTTGCAGATCAGAAGTTACAGTCCCTAAAGTAGCCGCATGAGGTTAGCTCCAAACTGCATTCAGTCTCAAAGGACAGGCTATTACTGTAAGTTTGTGTTATGTCCTCTCTCTGTGTGTGTGTGTGTGTGTGTGGTGTTTGTGGTTTCCCTCACCTCATCTTCCTCAGGGTGTGATGAGGAGGTGCAGGTGTGTTTACCGGTTGTTTCTTGCTTGGGCCGTCAAGGAGTCATAAGGAGGAGCGTCGTGTCAGAGGATTCACGCTTTCAGTGTGATAATCGGGCCTCCTTAGTGTCCAGTGATTATGATACCTTTGCTCTCTTCGTTCAGCTCTCTGTTCCTGGACCTCTTCCTGTTAGCCAGCGTCTCTGTTCCATCCTGCCAGAACGACTCCTCTCAGGAACCCGGAAACCCCTCGGACCAAACCGCTGTCTGTCCACCCTCCAGCACCCCGTCTCTCACCACACCAGCTGGCCACCACTCCTCCAGGGACCTATGTACTCCTTCCTCTAGTCCTCTTCCTCTCCTGGAAACCGTAAGGTCTTTCCTTCACCTCCAGGTGAACATGGCTACAAATAATGATAACAATGATGATAATATTGTGTTTGGTGTTAGAATGTGTAGGTTTCTGAACTCTTAGTACATCTACTCCCTTGGCTGAGAAGAGAACATCTCAGGAGGATTTCCTGTTAGTAGCACTCAACTTTCCATCTCATCACAACCCTTTTTAAAGATGCACCAATCAGAAAATGACTTTACCCCTTTCCACAGTCCAAATCCCTGGACCTTTTGCACAACATCCCTCTATATCTGTCGTTTTTTGGAGAGACTGTGGCTTCTTTGCCACCCTCCTCGACACAAGGTCATCCTCCAAAAGTCTCCTCACAGATTCACTCAAACCTGCCTGCTGCCATTCCTGAGCAGCTCTGCCCTGATGGTGGCGCTGAGCAACATGGAGCAACATGGAGACAGTCCTGGTGCTGTTTATGAATGTCCTGAAGCTTTCTCCACAAAAAAAGTGTAATTTTTATTTCAAAAACAGATCTTGCATTGCAATATTCTCAAAACTTTTGGCCACGCCCATGCTGTATACATTTTTTAAGCATCACTTGCATTACAAAATCATTTTTAATTCCGAACACGCTGGACAAAGGTTCCTGGTCTTTTATGATGTCACTGTAATTACACCACAAACTGAATATGACCAGCTATCTAATGAGGTCGTTTACTTAGCTAATTATTGCAGTAATTAAAAAATCTTTTGATGCCTGCACATAACTCATCAGTCATATTTATAAGAGCGCCATAACCTCAACTGCTTGTGACTTACTGTAATTAAAACAAAATGCATGAAGAATGTTAAAATAAACGCTCAAAAAAACCAACCTGGACTCAGATGTGATCAGGATACAGAGCAGAAAAACGCCAAGGGAAATGATTCTATCGTAAATTGACAGGATATAGAGAGCTCAGACGGAGTGGAGAGGACTGAACGGAAAGAAATCCTCGGCCTGCCTGTCCCAGCAGTGTGACACTCGCCTGACTGAGAAGCAGCTGCTCTGTAGCATCAAGAGTTTTCCAAGTACAAGCAGAAAAGCCGCGGGGCACAAAATTCTTCAGCGGGAGGGAGTCGACACCTGTAGAAGATCGACTAAACACAGGGTACCTGAAGTGACATAAATCTAACAAAAAAAAACACACGGGAATGATTCAAGGGGCTTCAGACTGCATCACTGCTTTTTTGCAGATGATATGTTTCTATTGACTAGAGACTAGAGACACTGGGAGACCTTAAGGCAGACCCAGGACTCTCTGGAGAGGTTATATCTCACCTCAGAGATCCTCTGAATGAACTGAAGGAGGTAGCAGCGGAGAGGTCTGGGGATCTTTACTTAAAGAGCATATTTTAAGTTAGACACTCCCTTAAACAAATGTTTAGAGAAATATAATAGAAACTTTTTCTGAATAAAAATTTACACAAATTCAGCTTATTTAGGCTCTTGGATTTGTTTTTGTGAGAATTGTCAATTTTTTCACCAAACCGGAAGTGACGACAGTTCAGGGAGACCGTTCGTTCTCTATATAGAAAACTGATCCACTTATCACTACTTGTGACGAGCAAAACAAACCCCTAGAGTGCCGTTATTTTATTACTTTATTACTATAGTGAGCAGTTATTTTATTAAGATAAAAATAAAAGAAGATAAAAACAATCAGTCCTGTAAGGCTGTACCCTGTCGGTCCAGCTGTAGACCGTGACCCACCTCCTCACTTGGGTCTGGGTAAAATACCAGCGTTTAGCACCAGGTTTTGATCATCAGAGCTCCAAACATTGAGCTGTGTTCAGGTGGATTGTTAAGAATTGAAAGAGTTTATAAAAAGTTTCACAGGATGCAGCTAAACGGTTCGAGGCTGACCGAAACAGTGTCGGGTCAGGCTGGAAACCCCGCCGTGAAGCCCCTCTTGGTAGCCCCACTGGGAACGGGAATCCCCTCTGGAGAGCATCGCGGCATGGATTTACTGTACCCCGCCAGCCAGGTGAGGGTCAGACACCTGAAGGAAATGCTCTCATGAAATCGCTGATCGGTACCGGACTACGACCCACCACGAACCGTACCAAACCTGGCATGGAAACGAGACTCAAGTCTCCCCGTTAGCTCCTGTTAGCTGCTGTGTGCTAACAGCGGTTCCGGTGAATGGATCGAAGTAACGGCGCCTGTTTAGAGTCACACTGAATGTTTTTCGTCGGTATGTGGGACTCCATCACATCCAGTCCTGGACTAGACCAGGACCGCCGGGGTTTTTCGTCTCCAAACAGAAGTCACCGTACCGGTAAGGAAGCCGTCCCGTTGTTGACTCAGTGTCCTGACAGACTGGCGATTGGCATTCATAAACATAATAATTTAGCATTTTTGATTAAAATGAATTCACACCGACTGGATTAAAGAGCGCTCTAACCTAAAACTAACAACTCATCGCCGACAGCGAGCAGGCAGCTGGCAGACTAGAGCGGTGCCAGTCTGAGATGTTAAAGTAGTTTAGCTTTAAAAAATCTACACAATGATTAAAACAAGCATCTGTTACACAAACTCCACACAACAAAGGGCTCAAATGATCAGATTTATGGGATTATTGATCGTACAGAGTGTTAAATTATCCTACAAATACTTTATTTATCTACATCTGACAACACTGTAAGCAGCGCCACCTAGCTAGGAGCTCCCTTAGCTGACGTCACAGGTCCACATATGAAAAAAAAAGCGTTTTTAGAAGCTTTGCAAAAAGGGACACTTTGGACTAGAAAAATGGTTTAAAAAATGTATTGTAAAACAAAATACCCTCAATAAACATTTCAAATAGTATTTTTGGACAGAATTTTATCAGAATAATTAAAAAAAAGAACTTAAAATATGCTCTTTAAGCTTTTGCACATGTGGCTTAAAACCAAAGCAGGTGGCTAAAAATGGATAAACAGACAGAGGGATGGTTTTGAATGTAGACAATAAATTAGCACTTTTAATGAATGATTTCAGGTAAATAATGTAATTAAATTCAGTCAAAAGATCACAAAAGCACAGATAAAAAATATTATTCTGCTTTAAACCCATAATCTCATCACAGATACTGCAGACAGCACATAGCGTGATGATTTTGTTAATGAGTAGAGAATGACAAACACAACGAGGCAAAAATATCAAGCTGCTGCAACCAATACAGTAATCCACCTTAAAAGTACAGAGGATGCTGGCATAGCCATAACGTTTCTATTTTTACTCCTAAAAAATGGTTATGAATTATTCATCAGGGCTTAATAAAATATACTTAAACCATATGGTAATCTAAGAGTGCTTCATTTCCGAAAATATCTAAAATCCTGTGTCCAGATTCAAATTTAAATCAAAGGTTAATCAACCCGTGGTTGTGATAATGTGAGGGATCCTGCTAAGAATAAAAAACCTTAAACTCTTCTGTCAGTGATACAAGTTATCTGCTAACACATGCAAATTGCTTTAGGAGCATGACTCTGTTTCTGCTTTTAAACACACACAGAGAGTAAAATCCTTCTGTCAACAATCTGGTAGACACACGTCACTCAGCAGCACAGTGGGGCTTTAACTGCTGACATGAAAACCAAGCAAGGATGCTGATTTTGTTTTGTTTTTTTACTTGGTAAAAAAGAAAACTTTACAGGCCGGATCTGTTCTGGTAAAAGTAAAACTGCAAAAGTCCCCGACCCTCTACAGCTGGATCAGAACCGAACCACTATAAGAATGTAAAGGGTGCAGGAGAAGATGGCTTCGTAGGATATCCTTCACTCCAAAGGCGTTCAATAATAAGCCACTTCTTTGAAAACTGATGGAGCACAGAGACGGCTTCAAACATCAAATGGCACAGAATGGTGGTGGGTGGCAAACTCATTTTAGATAATCTTTCCGAAGCAAAAGGCAAGTGTCTCCACTCAGGAAAACCGCCCGCTGAGTTTGTGCCTTGTAGTGGAGGCTCTGCATCTTACAGCTGTTTCTTTGGGGGGAGATTATCCCACACAAAGGCTGTGGAGAGCTGCAGTGGAACAGAGCTGTGAGAGGAGCTCAGGTGCTTCGTCAGATGCCACTTTGAATATTAAGAAAATCGATGTTGTTAAATTTGGGTCAAGGCTGGGAGATTACTGCTAAAGAGCTTTCTGCCTCACCTACATATTTAACAATCTATGCAAGTTGGGACCATTTAAATGATTCTCTTGACCCTCTGATTTAAGTTTGTGGGGCTCAAGTAGTCATCTAGTCTTTAAGGATACAGTTTTTTGGCAACTTCAAAGAAAAGATCGCCTATTTTTGAAGCAACTTCTAAAAAATAGTGAACAAATGTTATAGTGGCATTTATAATTGTCATGATTATGGTTACTGGTTAGCGGTCAGTACTGATAAATACCAAGATCATCATAAATAATGTTTTTAAAAGTTTTTAAAACAATAATCATGTCATGTTGCATCTTTCACATGCATGTATAAATCTTCATTAAACTTGGTCCAGTACATATGTTTGATAACCAAACGTTTGTTTTTTCTGTGCAGAGAGAGCACATGTTGCTGGGTTTCTTTCAGGATCGGGAGATTGTGGGAAGCGCTGAAGCGGTGCTGGTAATTTCAGTCTCCAGTGAGGCAGTAAAACGGTTCAGCCTTCAGAGCAAAATCAAAACAGCCACGCTAAGTCTGGAGTCGTCCTGGGCAACCTCTACATCCGACGCTGATTTAAGGAGGAGTTCTATCTGTGAAGCTCACAGGCTCATTATCAGACTATCAGGGTCATTTAATTAGGAGGGAATTTGATTAATTGTGCAGCTCTAGTAACTAATTGTTAAACAGCCCAAAATTAAACTTTATCTTTGGTTTAGGTAACATTTTCTCTTGTACAAAGGTTGTTTTTTCTTCTTCTTATATGCCAGGTATAGGTAGCTAATTAATTATCAGCAATTGGATACAAATTGAATCTGAAATAGATTATAAAAGACTACAGGCTGTCACTTGTCACAGTGGGAACAGCGATCAGATGAAGGACATGACATCAGAATGATTTAGGTGTTCTTCTTGTGATCTGAGCGGTGACCTTGTCCCACTAGGAAGCAATTTAGTGTGTGACCTGACTGTATTTATCTGGAGGAGACTAGCTGCACATCCCTCTGCTGTCTGCAGTCAGAGAACTCCATATCATCCAAAACCAACATGACAGATTCAGGGGGAGAAAGATGTGAGTAAAACAGGCGTATTCATCCGCTGATAAGCGTCAAAGTGAGACGAGGCCCCGTCGTTCCACCAGGCTTGAGTTGTGACCGACACGCAGGAAGCAACAGATCACAACAAATCAACTGGGCTTCCGTCACGCCATCACAGCCACAAAACAAAAGTATCAAGAAGTTGTGTCCAAACTCAATTTGTGCTGAGCCTGCGGTGATTGAAGCGCCGACTCCCCCGCTGCTGCTGGGTGACAGATTCAGAGTGACGGGAACAAATTAAATCCAGGGAAGTTGTGGATGATGTCATGATGTCTGCTCTCTACTCCTCTGTTGTGATCGCTCCAAGAAAACTTTACATTGTTTCATCAGGCAATCAGAGAAGTCCCCTACTCAGTTAAGTCCCCAAAAACCCTCAAGAGAAGAAAAGACATCCTGAATGAATCATCTCAGCTGATCTGATCTATTTTGTTTACTTTCTAATTATGTTGTATAAATTTGCGTTATTAGGGCTGTACAGGTACATGTATGCCTGCTGATCCATCACGGTACAGACATTAGGAACTGGTGAACCAGACCAAGAAGAAACACTAAACCGCAATAGAAAAGAAAAGGAGTAAAAGAAGAAATGATCTAACGTCAAAGCAAAGCATGAATGATTCATGTGACACACTGAAGAAATCAGCTGTGTGGAAAAGTTTTATACTTCTGGTTATCTGTGACCCAGAGTCAAACAGCATGAGAAAGAAGTATGGAAAGCCAGCCTGCACTTTGAAACACTCTCTAGTGACTAATAATGATAGATACAGAACAGACATTTTATAAATCTATTAAAATAAAAAAATAAAGGGGAGAAAAGGATTTTTCCTCATTTTTACACAACAGCAAACCCCAAACCAAGGTATCTACCTAATCATGACTTATGTGTGCCATCATCACACACCTAGTTATCGCTCATTCAACTCCAAAAAGTTGATTTATTGATCAAACAATAGAATTTAAAGGTGCAACAATTAATGAATCATATTTAAGAAACAGCAAATGAGAACATCTTGCTTCATCAAATCCTAGATTTTACAAAATTACCTTAAAAGTAGTTCTTGAGGATAACAATTAAAAAATATAGAACATATTTGTGGAATTTGGTCAAGAAAATATATGCAACTCAAAAAATAGTCTTTTAACTTCATCACTCCTTTTACACACACACACACACACACACACACACACACACATAAATCAAACACCTGCAGAGCTGCTTGTTCCGTACTACATGAGTCTATAAACAACTTAGCATTTTAATTCAGGCAGGGTCAACATACAGGACATCTACTGCATAACAAATGTTCTTTAGGCAAAGACTTTACACCAAATGCAAGCAACATTTCCTGCAGCTCCACACTGACAACTTCACGAGGCTCACTGCCTCCGATAGCCCTCCCAAAGCCATGGTGGCAGAACGTAGCTGTGGGGCAGGATGGAGGAAAACCTTTCCACGGTGTTATAAAGCCGCCTCAGGGCGGCACACTGCAGGGTTTACCAGGCAGTGAGTGACAGTGGCAACTTCACTAAAAGTTAGTTTCTGTGTTGGACACAGTGTGTGTGAATTGTGAACAGGTTATCATGCAGCCTGCATGCTGTTGTGTGAAATCCAAAGAGACCTGCATGCACACACATACAGATTTCAAAGTAAACTTTAGCTCACGCTCGTCATGCATACACTCCATCAGATACATTTATGCATGAGTAGCTGAATAAGCAGCAAGCTCTTTGTTGCATTTGAGATTTCTTTTAAAAAACATGTGTTTGTGTGTGTACACTGTCCAGTGTGTACATCAGATCCAAGCCACAAATTACTGCAAAGAGTCTATGGGGTGCAGGTTAAGTCCATTAGGTATCTCCAGTGGGTGTGTGTTCATGTGTGTAAATCGACAGGGTAGATATTGACTGCCGTAAGCATAGTCCTCTTCTCTAATGAAGCAGTGTCTTCACAGCTCTCGTAGGACCATCAAAGAGCTCAGGAGCCTGCTTTGCATTTCTAACCAAATCACCTGAGCTGTGTGTCTAATATGAGACACTAAAGAGAAATGGACTTAAAAAGCTTGACTGATGAGACGCGCGTTCTGCCAATGAAACTCAACAAGCTATTCAATCATGTCCAGACCTGCATGTAATTTTAATGCGCTTATCAGTCATATGTTACTCTGCTGTGAGAGCCATTAATGGAAATAAAATATTTAATTGAAGCTAAATGAAAATAAAGCAAAAGTCTACAGCTTGAAATATTTTGGTAACTTAAGTGATATTAATGGTAATTTAACTTTTAGCCTATCAGGCATGTTGTGGTCTGTAGGGGGAAACCGGAGTACCTGGAGGAATCCCCTGCATGCACAGAGATAACATGCAAAAAGGCTGCAACCAGGAATTGAACCTGCAACCTGCATGCTGCAAGACAACAGTGCTACCAACAGTGCTCTACATGAAACTTTCTAAAATGTTCTAATAGCCAAAGGTTACATGACTGATGGTGTGAAATGAAATTTTTAAGATTAAAACTTTATAAATGTTGGAGTGCATCTAGACAAAAATGAACTAAACTCTAGAATGTTTTAAAGAAAGAGCAGTTACAGGACTGAACCTTTTGTGAACGCTCACAAAGAATCTAAACAAACATAAAACACAAGTCACTAAATCTGGATCAGACCTAAGAGTTCAGGTGATTTTTTTTTTCCACAAATGAAAACTGCAGCACTTTTGATTTGAAGGCAGTTTTTAATATGTGAAGTGGATATGCTCAAGTTAAAACTGGCTTTAAAGCAGTTCTTTTATCTTTATAATTAATTCACCAATTGCATTCGTCAGTTTTATATTACTGCTCCGACACGATGGATCCAGACAGAAGCTTTTGTTCCAACTCACTGAGCAGGTGCGATCAACCAGGCGAGAAGGACGAATGTGGATCTCGACAGCTCCTGACACAATCTGGTGATGGTTAACTTGTAGGCGTGAAATGAAGCCAGGCAGGCAAATTAAGTTTTTCAGTCTCAGGAAATCAGCTCTTTACTCCAGAAAACTGAAACTGATTTGGACAGAATGTGAACTCAAAGTTACAGCGAAAATCTGAACAAGTTCCTGATCAGAAATGAGAGAAATCCCTCCTCTAATGCAACCGCTTGTAAAAATAAACAAAAAAACTATTTGGATTAAAAAAAGGTTTGTTTTACAAAAGTTATGCAGAGGAAATATAGATGCAAGTTGCATGTATGCATGACAGAATGACTAATAGGACCAGAGGATTGTGTTACTGGTTTGTTTTTCATCCAGTTACGTTGCATAATTTTAACACATTTCCAGAGAAGCTTGGGTCTGCAGCAGAAGATGCTACAGTTAAGTAACATAATTAAAAAAGCAAAACAAACTGTGAATAAATTTACATATTTATGTTCTTTCATCAGTGACATAATGGTCTGACAGCCTGTTTTTGAATCACATGATCTAAATATGCTCATCTCATTGGTTTAGTGGCTCTCGAGTGGAAAATTAGTGCCATCAGCTGATTATCAGAAAGCACTCAACTTATTCCATCCACTCTGATGAGAAAATAAAAAGACAAACATACAAAAAGGCACTTAACTCAGAGTGGATTAATTCAGATGCTGAAGCAAACAGGTAGTGGCTGAAAACCCCCAAACTGATAAGTGCACCATTACTGGAAACACACAAATAGAATTATTCATCTGCATCTGATGTTTGACAACGTCTAAATAAACTGATTTTTGCATATTCCGTTGTTTTTCTGGAAAAAAAAACTAACCATCATATTAATAGGGCCCTAAAAATCAGTGACTGTTTATTTTATTTTACCCAGATTCTCTCTTTTTTTTGGGGGGGGGGGTTATTATTTTCTGAACTCATGTTTTTTTCTGATTGCATCATTTACATAAGAAATGTTTTTTATATAGTGCAATAAACAAATTTAATCAAATTAATGGGAAAAAAATACTAAATTCAATAATTTTGGCAAATAAAACAAAATGCAATAAAATGTTCTAGTTCAAAAGAAAATTCAAAGCTTTAAAGGCATATTACGCAATTTTGACTTGTTTTATAGCACCCCCTAGTGTATGTTTTAAATCACTGCTGTAAAAACATTAGCATTGTTTCTGCTCAGAAACACCTAAATCTAACTGTTGAAATGTCAACTCAGCCTTCATTGCTTTCTACTGGAGCGGTTCATCACTCATTCAAAGAAATCAGCTGTGTTCAAGCAGGGAGAGATAGAAAAAATCAGGAATCATGAGCTAAAAACACTACGGCGCTAGCATAACAGCTAGCCACATTGGGTTAGCCTAATCCTCACGAGATACGTGACTTTGTGAGACTTCAGGGCACTGGAACGGAGACTCAGAAGTTGCAAACGTGGTATTCTGTACACAAGCAGCAGATGAGGCTGAGTGACTTTTCATTAACCCTGTAAAGGGTCATATTAGCACAGACTGGCTCAAGAAAAAGATTTAAAAATATAAAAAAGTTACAGTGTGCCTTTAAATCTGCCTGTAAATCAATGAATCTAAAATATTCCAGTGGTTTTATAAAATAAAGTACTTTACATTTTGTAAGGGAATAAATGATGATGATGATCCAACAAGCCTTAGTGAAAGGTTTGGACATTGTTCTGCTCTAAATTAGTTCTCAGTGTTAAACGAGTTGGATGCTAAAAGCCTGCAGCTGACCTCTTCACCCCAACATGCCCCCTCTTCTCTCTGCAAACCCATCGCATCCATTTATTCAATTCTGACTTTCCACATTTTTCAATTCCATGAGTCATGTTTTTCACATCACAGAGATCATACAGTCCTGGTAGTAGTACCACCACAACAGTACAATGAACGTATTGAAAGTTTAGACACAATAAAAAGTGAAACGAGCTTCAAACTGGCTGATTTCTATGTTTTAAATGACTTGTCTTACCCTGCCTCTCTCATTCAGTTCTGAATACATAAAAGCGTTCATTCTCCTGATCAAGCTGTTAAAGTGATGGCTCTTTGTCAGGCACACACGAGTGTCTGTTGTAGTAGCGTAGCTTTATTTAGACATGATGACACATTTCTACGAATGAACTGTGCACTGGATGGAAGACGGAAAAAGAAAGGACAACAAGAGCAGCAGAGTCAATGGATTTTTCAAATTCTTAACAATTGGGAGTTGGAGGAATGAATAATGTTCTGATCTTTTGGGATTTTTCTCTACACTTGAATCAGAAGCAGCAGTCTGTAGGGCTTTGTGTGTGACTGGCTTGTTTGTAGATGTTAAATTCAGAGGTCACCTTAAATAGTATTGCCAGGTTTCATCCATCAGCACCAATATTATCAGAAAAACCTAAAAGGCAGGACCAACACGCCCAATCAGGCTGTGGAAAACCTCCCCCATGACAAATATCTTTACTTGGTTTCAGATTCTGTGTTATTTTATTTCATATTGTTAGTTTCACTCTAAAATATAAGCTATATTTGACAAAATTCATGCAAAAAGTCTGTTTTTAGCAACTTTTTTCAGAAAGATTTTAGACTTTTTATATGAAAATAGTCATTTTTGTTTTATCTTTAGTCACATTTTCAGGAAACCTGTAATAAATGCTATACATGAAGCTCTAGCAGGACGCAGATCCCCCAATATTCAAATCATAGTTTTTAAATCAAAAAGCCTTTCTACGTGCATGAAATGTGTAACGATGACTGAACCCTCCTCAGTAAATCCATCTCATCTTTCTGCATGAAAACAACTGAGGTAAGACTGCAGTTTAGGAATATTAATCTGTATAAAAAATATAAATACATTTTCCAGAAACAAGATGTATTGTTTCATTGTTTAGAATAAATAAAGAAATGTGTTACTATTACTTTAAATGATCTACTGCTACCAGTGTTAGAGGTTTTATTCTAATGACGACCCTGAGGGAAATTAGATTTTTCCATTTTGCCTTTTATGCACACAAAAAAACCTTTATGAAACCATTTTTTTAATTTTAGATTTATATTTCTAATCCTCAAAGAAGAATGAAGCATAAATGTTTCAACGGAAACTTTAAACCAACTAAAATCTGCCACCTTGTACAGGTTTAAGGTATAAAAGTGAGGAGAAACCTCATTAATGTTGTCTAAATAAACAGCTGATTTATGTCTTTCACTCAGCTTTAACGTGATCTGATGCTTCTAATCTTGAGAAATAACTAAACATTACTAAAAAATGAATAGAAAACTTCATAGACCCAAAAATAAGGACAGTGCAAGCATTAAATATTTTATCTGAGATTCAGAAAGGATCGGTTTAACATTTAAATCTGGGGGTGTTGGTGGAAGGGGTTTGACAGAGAAGTCACCACTTGCACTAGCTTTAATTAACTTTAGTCTGCAAGTCTGTGTATCAAGTATCAAACTGAAACTTGATATCAGCAGATACTTGATCTTAAATTTCTACAAACAAAAAAAAAAACCTACAAACTCAGGCTACGTTCACTCTGCAGGTCCTAATGCTCAGTTGGTTGTTCACTTTATGATTTAAATGCAACAGATTCCAGTGTGAAGAGTCTGCAGCCCCACAGCAGAACCCAGTGAATCCAGCAGGCTGTGTTTACAGAGGTAAATATGGATGCTTCACATGTCAGAGTGTGAGCATCAGTTTTGAAGTTGACTAAATTATGACCAGGTGATAAAGAGAAGCGTGTTCGGTTTTGATCTTGCAGCTTTCTGCCTCCTCTGGTGCAGAATTGTGCCATCTGTCACACTTCATCGACATAAAAGTGATGAAATGCAACACAACATCCAATTTAGGACCACAAAATAAAGTGGCCTTGGTACGATTTGAAAAGATCAGATTTGAGTCGTTAAAACCCCCCAGATACAGTTCAGATCGGGCCAAAACAGTTAGATTTAAGCCACTTTTTTCCAGCAGTGTGAACACAGCCCAGCACTCGGTCCAAATTAGTCAACTCTCAGTATTTCAACAGATCAGGTCTGGAAGATAAAACCCAGACCGAATAAATTAGAAGTTCATTTCTCTCCTGCTGCTCCTGTGAACTCCACTAAGGCACCAGTTAATCAACTGTAAGCTACTAACTGGGATCAGAGTTATGAGAGGAGGTGCAACTCATGTCATCCGGCTTCAATCCACAAAAAGTGACATTTTGGGATTTGTGTGTCACTCTTCCTGAAGTTGAAAGCCCTGAATAGAGAGGTGGATTCATTGTGATTTTTGACACCTTCCCTGACAGGCTGCTTTGAATGAGAACCTGATGGAAGCGAAAGGAGGAGAAGTTTTATACTCTCAGTGAAGCCTAAGTAACACTTAATCTAATATTCAACCTTTTAAACTTCACTGAACTCTAGATCTCCATTTAGAACCAAAGTTCAGGCCTTTTCTGTGTTATACTTGAATGTCTTTAGGCTGTAAAACTAACAGAGAGATGTATTTTTCTATAACATCCCAGTGCACCTGTGTGTTACATGGTCATGACAGCCAAACTGACTAATGTCAGAACGTTAACAGGAACTGTATTCTTCACGCAATAATACACAGGCTCCATAGGGAGGCAGTGACATCCAAAGCAGCTCTCACACCACCACAATAAATCTTTGATGACAAGGCTGGAAACACACATGCACACATGAAGTCTCTGAAGTCCACCCTGCACACTCCGATTCTTCAGCAGACTGTCAACACAGATCAACTTCTGTTGACTCATAAAGAGACTACTAAAAATAAGTAGTGCACTTGGCAGGATGGAGGCGAGCCGTGTAGAACACCAATCCAAAACACGACGTCAGATTTGAAACAAAATAAGAAAAGAAAAGCACAAAGAGCGAGCAGGAGGCGATTTTCTGTTGTAGAAGTAATCTCACCCTCTTGATGGAAGCATTGCTCATGCGTTAAGTGTCCCCGTGGTGCAGACACAAGAAAGGTGCAGAAAAATGTGCAAAAATATGCACTGTTGTGTGGTCTGAGTCAATGAGCGTGAGTCTTAGCGAACGCAGTAAAGTGAGGAGGCGCCAGACGAGGAGGCCACCTGACACGGTCCAGCCGAGACAGAATATCTTGTTTCTAAATAAACTGACTGTTTTTGTAAAAATGGAAACAATAAAGACATCATTTTGTTTCAAAAGCTTCAGTGGAATCTGTGGAAACACTCAAGGCCTGATTATCCTAAAATAAAGACTGAATAAGGATTAAATCTTCCTGCAACCAAACTAATATAAAACTTAATTTTCCAAAATGCATATTCTATAAAGCAAGAGTTTGCTTTAATTGCTGCAAATGTGTGTAAAATTAAAAGGTAACGGGGCCTTCCTTCCTTCCTTCCTTCCTTCCTTCCTTTGGTTTGTATCCTTGCACCAGTAAATTTGCGACATGTAATCAGCTTGTTAATTAGTGCAGGGAGTCTGCTCCAAAGACGCCTCTCAGGATGCTGCTCAGAGAACATCTGTTTTAGTAGAAAACATGAGAAATCAGCTGCAATGTATTGATCTTTAAAAAAAGATTTAAAAAAAAGGACAGAGTCTGTCTTTGGCTGAAAGAAGAAAGAGTTGCTGCTGACAGCTCGACTCTCACACTGAAATTTAATGAATTAGGTTTTGTGAAAGAATGCTGGTTGTAGATTAAAATTATACCCAGAGGGATGCTTGCAAAAAGCTTCATATACAATGTTATTTTCTATTCTTTTTAAAGAATACCTGACTTCAAACTGCACACTACAATGGTTGGTGGGACAATAAAATATTATAAATAAAGAAAACAAACCGAAATATACGAGCTTCCTTGTCAGCTCAGCTCAAACTCCCTCATTTGAAGAGTGACCCTGAAATATTTGAGTTTGAAAGGTCAACGCGTCATACCCCTTCACCCTCCCACTGCATCCCCAAAATAAACAAGAGCAGAAGAAGTAGATTTTTGACCCCCCAGAATGTAATCTAAGCGTACGTATACACACCTCGAGGTCCGAGATTCAAACTTTGAGAGTACCGCCACAGAGATAATCCTTCGTACTCCTGAAGGTACAAGTAGGTGCTCCTTTTTCCAACAACTTCAACTAATAAAGGACTGAAAGAGGATTTGAACTATTAATAAAAGCATAAAAAATCTTTTGGAAACTATACTGTACATCAAATATTTTTAAAAAGCATTTTATTGTAAATTGACAAAGAGCTCTTAGGTCACCCAGGGTTTATACAGGAAACCTAGAACTGAATTTACTACCTTTTACTACCTTTTTTACTACCCCAACAACATTTTTTACTACCAATGCATCGCAGCGGCCCCTTTTTTTGGGGGGGAGGGGGGGGTAGTGGGTGGGGCAGCACTGACTAAGACATTCAACACAAACATTCCAAACTCAGTTCTAGAGGACTTGGAACATATGTCTTCTCTGGATATAGACAAAGTAAAATCACTTTTAGACTTCACAAGCCAGTGTTTTATTTTCAATTGTCGTGGTTTCTGATTTCAAAGTTGCAGGAACGCTGCTCTGTGCATCGCCAAAAAACAAAATATGGAGCTGCTCGCCCCGTGTGCGAATCCACTGTTGGTGAACGCTGGATGTTCGGTGGGTGGCCATTTCCACAACATCAGAAAGGAGGACATTTTTCAGCGATGATTCAAGAAAAAAAAGCTATAACATAATCAATTCCATTACATAGTATGATTGTTGTACTCTCCCAAAATATAAGGTTTTTAAAAAAATGCTGTCCTTCCCAGGCTGCTTCTGATAGGTTGGTCTGCCTGCATCAACCTCGTCAACATGGCTAATCTGATTAGGTTTGGGCTTTAACCTGTTACATTTCTGATATTTATTTGCCACTTCATCCAATAATCTGTTACAAAAACATCTTATGGATGCATAATTGCATTTAAACTTTGTTATTTTTGTATCACTTTAATAGAATTTACAAATCAACACTAAAAAATATGAATGAAAGGAGCAGAGACTTTAAAAAAATATTTTCTGTCCATTTTTATAACACAAAATGATATTCCTTACCCCTCAGTTTGATACATTTTTAAATATATTAATGATTTTGATTCTTTTATTTCTTTGCCAAGGTTGTTATATTATTTTACCCCATTTACAGAAATATTCAGTTCTTTTTGGTTCTAAATTGAGGCTTTTTACAAACTTCACTTCCTTTCAAATTATAACTACTAACTTTTTCTTGAAACATTTTCTGAATATTAGTTGGTACTATCTTTGGACATTGTAATATTTTCAAGTAAACTAAATCATGTCAGTATCTTATATTTGATAAATAACAGGTTAGAGGGATCTATTATTGATGATCTTCAGTGCTCTTTTTGTAAAATAAAAACAAAGTTTTACTTGTTGATCACCAGATTTGCTTACTTTAAGCGCATTACATTTTTCATTAGAGACCATAGGTGTGATTATTAGTGGGGATTTATCTCCTCATTCTGTGATTCTCCACCCTGGACCCCCTGGAGTTAAACTGGTGAGTATCTTAATTAGTGCCGTGGCGTGGACTCGCGTTTCTGGGACGCGCTGTGGCGGTCCCCGTGTGAGTGATCACAATGATTTTTAATCAAAATAACGGCGCGACATGGCACAGCTCTGAGGTCTCTGTTTATTTTCTCCGCTCCGGTTTCTGGTCGACCTGTTTCATGGTTCAGGTTTCAGCTGCAGCGCGAGTTCTCTATCCGGTCCAGGAGGAGGCGTGTCCGGGGCACAGCTGAGTGCGGAGAGCACCCCGAGTTACCTCACACACGCTGAGCAGAGCTCTCCGGGTTTTTTTTTCTCACAATTTGTTTCTCTGGACCAGAGACTCTGGACCATGTGAAGAAAATAATTCAGCCAAAAGCCGGCGTCCGTCTCAAGGGCTCGCCGGACGGCGGACACGCCTCCTGAAAACTGGACAGTCCGTCCTAAAGCCGGACGATGGCCACCCCCATTCCACTCAAATTAATAGTTTTTCGGCACACCTGACAAAAAGCCTCTCTGTCATTACCCATGACTGGTTTAGCCAGCCTTTAGATAATGGGTCGTCGAGCCAAAGTTTGGAAAACTTACATTTTCCCCATTGTTTGCGGTGCTACTTGCTAGCTTCTACATGAGTTATCCTGACACCAGCATGCACAATGAAGCTGTTGTGCACATGTGCAAGGCTATCAACAGCGTTCAGGGTTCTGCTGTCCTGTCAGCACGATAAAAAGACGTTTTTAGTTAAACGAATGGGGAAGGTTAAAATATTTTAATTTTGTGACAGAAATTTACTACCAAGTCGGAAATTTTTTACTACCAAATGCAGTAATTTACTACCTTTTAAGGGCCTTAATTTGAGCACATTTCATTTACTACCTTTTACTACCTTTTACCACCGCGCGGAAACCCTGGTCACCACAATGCGAAACATCAAGACGCTGATGCTTTCATCACCACAGAGACATTTAATTATAATACACCTGAAAACCGTCGACCTCGACTGAAGGTAACACCAGAGGAGTAAATCTGTTTAACACTATATCATCCTAATTCAGACCCACTCAGCAGTGTCAGTAACGAAGCACGCACACATAAACACATCAGCCCCGGGCTCTCCATGTAATGTGGCACCGGCTCCGAGGACAGAGCAAAGTGGAGTTGAGGAGTGTGGCGAGCGCTCCTGAGGCTAAATTTACTCACCCGCTGTAACCCCGCAGTCTATGCAGATTCTATTAGCCCTCCTGAACAGCTCAGTGCTCCATCAGTCTGCCATTCCCCATGCTAATGATGAGAGCTTTTATCATACCAACATCTCCGCACAAATAGGAGCTGCACTCAGGAGGCCCCAAGTGCTGCATTAGAAAAACTAATACTGGTGTAAATCTGAACACACAAGAGCGCTTACAAGTTTCCATTTCCTCAGATTTGCATATTATTCTTTACTGCAGTGAAGAACATAACATCTTCCACTCATCTTTTCCCCACTTGTGAAAGAATAGTGCTGAATTAGGTCTGTTTAAAAGCAGCCTTTTGAGAAAGTGGAAACAGGGTGACCTCATCTGCAGAGCAACACCTTACAGATGGAATTTAAATTTATGATGTTGCATCACTTCAGCAAGTGAATAGGAAAATGCAAACGAGCAGCTCATTTTCTACACAGCTCTTTGAGAAGATGCTTTTTTATGAGACTGTGAGTAAAAATTCAAATGGCTTTTTTGTTAAAAACATTTCTGGAATTACCTACTTGAAGTAGAAAAGGCGAAAAACATATTTACGTGCAATCAGTGACCAAGGACAATGACCTCATATTACAGTAAGATCATGCAGCATCTCATAAAAGCTGCAGAGCACAACAACACTTTGAGGATGTGGTTCCTGCAAGAGTGTCCACCAAATGTCTGGACTGTAATCCAACATCTATGAAAGCCAAATAAGAAAATTTCACCATTAAGGAACTGAAGGTAAAAATCAAAAAGAGCTTGTGACTCAGAGTTCAACTGGGTCAAAACAAGAACATGGGTCCAATCCAACTCCTATTCAAGTGAAATCAGGCAGGACAGAATCCAGACCCATGTTTTTAGAGACTCAATCATAAATTTGGTCCCACACAAAAATGGGTAAAGTTAGGAAGCAGAAATTTCAGGAAGCATTTAGAAAATGTTCATAAAACCCCACCTTCTGAACTAGCCGATGTTAAAATCCCACTTTTTCTTTTTTGCCCACTCGAAATAGTCTGGGTAGAATCACCGCTCAGAAATACCCTGTTGAATATTTTTCAACATATTAATAGAAGCCTTTTCCCCCTAAAACCCTCAAGTTAAAGTCATTTTAAATTGGATTCACGTTCAATATTTACCATCCAAATCATGACACTGATGGAAGAGCAAAATTCTAAAGAAACTTTTCACCTTTCCTGTCAGAAATCGATGTAAAGTTAATGGTTTAAACTCAAATCAGCAAAAGTCACTGAAACATAACTTTCCTTGTAAAGCAACTTCTGCTTGGAGACGGCGTTTTCCTCTCAACAGTATTAATTCAGCCATAATTCTGCACTAAGCATTCCTTCTGATTAGAAGCCTGTTCTCAGTAGGCTCATCTGAGACAGAAAATTAATCCTGGATCAACAGACGTTCTCCGAGATGTTTGATAAAATATGGCTCTTGTCTTTCCAAGGAAGGGCTTTCAGACTATAGAGCATTAGAGACGAGTCGTCTCCTCGCCACAGAGCGCTGCAGCTTTCATCATCTCACACGTTTCTCCCATGTTTTATGTTCAGTTAGCAGATTGTGTAGTGTCCTATTTAGTGGACCGTACAGGAAGAGTTTGTCCCACTTCTTAATTTGTGTTGATACACAGAACTGAGGGGGGGTAATTAAACATGGAGGACCCATGAGACTGGAACACTACTCCTGTTTGTGTATCGCTGAAACATCTTATCAGCGATTACGATTTCAGCAACAGTCCACAAACTGAGGCTGTCTGACGACGACGACAGAACATCGTCCAGCTCCGTCCTGATGCTGGTGGTAGAAAACTGAACTGACCTGATCTGATTTCTGAATTTAAATTGACCAGAGAGAGCTTCAAATAGGGTGATAATGCAAACACAAATAGTACTTTAAAGTAGGACACCAACTGTCAATGGATTTGATTCTCCGCTCAGTTTAGACACTCAAAATCAGGATGTGGAGGCGTGAACACGTTGATAACTTAACGGCAGCAACGGCTGAGCTACATGCTCATATCGTCGCATTCTTAGACAATAAGACACCTCTTTTCTTGTGTCACTGCACCCCTAAAGCCGGTATCTCACAGGGTCAGGACCTTTTGGCGAAAGAACGCTTGTTTCCAAATTGTTCCTGGGATTTCTGTTTTCGTTTTGTGCGCTGAGAGGCCTCGCCGTCATGCCACTGGAACGTGTCTAACAACAACTGCAAGACTTTTTTTTCCTCAAAATAGTAGCAGCATCTTGACTTCATCTGGATCTCTTCTCAGTTTAGTTTAGACAACTTTGAGAAGGGCTGGTAACTAAATTGTGAGTAAAAATTAACATAATAAAGACATTTTGTGACTAAATTTGACTGCAATGTTGTCGCTTTTCCTCAAAGACAATAAAGGCTTTTCAAATCTCCAATACAGCTGCAATTACATTGCAATTAGAAAATGTTGCATGCAACAATTTAGGAGGAGTTCAAGCAGTTTTGCACAATATTTTTAAAAACAACCAATTACAATAATGTCCTTCCTGTGATGATGATATTGTTGCAATAAACCTAGATGTTCCTCACTCCTCTCTTAGTGCCCTGTCATCACTTTATCACAACACTTTCTATGTGACTTAGCATTTCAGTTGTTTGATCCAAACCAGATGTGAGCATCAAGGGCAGTAAAGCTCCATGTGATCAACATGCAACAGCATGTCATTTGGAATGTACATACCGGTAATACTCTGATTGCAGTGTTTTTGCTATATTCAAACCGTGCAAAAAGACAATATCTTTGTAACACGTTGTGCATCTGTAAATCCAACAAAACTGACACATTTTCTCACAATTTGTCTCTTCAACTGGTCGGCAGCAGTCACAGCCCAGTGGGATGTTGGCTTTAAACCAACAACCTCTAACTGTCTGACTTTGTTCAGACACACATTCCTGCGTCCCACACCAACAAGTCAGGAGACAACGCTTCATCACAGCCCGCTTCTGCACACAAAAACTTCTGTTTTCAGACACAAAACCACTGGCTCAAGCATCAAAATGATTTCTGACTCATGTGTGTTTGCTGGTTTTCTGAGACTTCTATTACAGGAAGATCAGGTAACCAGATGGTTTCTGACTCTTTTTTAAGAGAAGCTCTAGTTTATTGACATTTCTTTCTATTTTTTCAGGAAGGAAAGTAACTGGTTGTGTTTCTACATCCCTTTAAACATGCCTGAAGGGGCTCATTACTTCAAATTACTATGAAGCACTTCAAGTGATGTCTGACTTCTGATTGGATGCTGCAGCCTTTTTAAAACCCGACGTTACTGCACTGATTAAAGGGTGCAAACTAACAGATGTCGGGTTGTTTGTTTTCAGCTCATCTTTTATCATGTGAATTTAAAAGTAAACAGAACATTCTCCATTCTGATAAGTCTCAGAAACCCTTAGACATGTGGCTTGTTTTTACTCCTAAGCTTCAGCAGCTCCAGACCTTCACCACCAGGATCAGCTGACCTTTGATGTGCTCGTTCACGACGCTCTCCAGCCGGTCCAGCCTCTCGATGATCCTCAGCGTCTCCCCCTTACTGTCCTCCTCAAACTTTCTGTCCGCCTCGCCGCCGCCGCTCTCCGCAACTTTAGGACCGCTGTTGGCCACGTAGTTGGTGATCCAGCCGACGTACAGCAGACACACGATGTTGGTCATGCCGCTGAGGATCACGCACGTCGACACCAAAGTTTTAGTTCTCCTTGAGCACAGCATCGCCACATCCCTGCGCGGGCTCCGTGTTCCCGACGCGCGCAGGCAGGTGGACCGGTGGAGCAGACGCACTTTATATGTCCAAAATGTCAAAGTGCAGAGCGAGGAGCGACGCTGCGCGCTCACTTCGCCTCTGCGCTCATCGCGGAATACTTTAAATCCCCTCCGCGGCCGTAATGAAAATCATCTGACTATATGATGGGAGAGATTACACGCTGAGCAGCCGGAGAGTCACGCTGCGCTCGGCCGCTACAAAGATGTGAAGCGCAAAGCCAGCAACCCCCCTGTTGCCTTCCTGCGGCCCAATAGGAGGGGAGGGGGCGGGCTTTGCTGGCCTCCGCCGTCCCCCTCACAGCTGGAGCGCACGGGGGGGAGGGCGAAGGGGAGGAGGGTGATGTATGGAAGCTGAAGTGCTTCGACCTGAGCGGATATGGGTCGAGCAGATTCAGTTTCTGGGAGAAAACCCAGTCAGCAGGTGGCTCCGGAGCGCGCGCGTGCGTAAAAGTGACCTGTAGGTGTGAGGGATGGACGTGTTTGGTGAGTGGACTCATGGAGCACTGTTATATTATACATTACATTATATATTATTAAAGAAAATACTCAAATGTTTTGAGTGATTTACACAGTATGTGAACATCTTCATATTTTGCTTTCAAGCTGTCAAGATTGAACATTCTTTAAAAGCTTTACTTTACTTTACTGACTGATTTTCACTCATTTGGTTTCAGAGGAGGTTTCTGTTTTTGGTGGCATCACAGGAAAAGTCTACATTTAGAGTTTCTGAATTCTGGTGATTTAGATGAGACAAATTACAAAAAACAAAACTAAAATGAGAGTGCAGTAATTTAAAGGTGAAATGTGGATTATTTTTCTCTGTATCAAAGTTTTCTAAATGTTTTAAATGATATTTCAGGTCTAATGGTCTATGGGTAGAGTTCCACAACATGTCACATTCTGATGAAGACCCTCCTTCCTCCTATAGACCCCTTTGCATTATTTCTGGCCGCTGAACTTTTTCAGCCAATAAAATTCAAATTTCTGCATTGTCAGCTTTCTGTGAACGCATTTTGTGCAAACCTGTAGCAGTAGGGGGGCGCTCTCATACAGAACTCTCCGTATCTTTCTCTGTAGTCTCAGCCGACATGAAGGAGCCAGTCAGAGCTCATTTCTACTAAAAAGTTATCCATTCCCCGGATACTGAGAGATTTATTTTTATTTTTAAACATTTCTCCTCACAGAATGGCAAGGCTTGCCAAGGATACACGTTTATTTTGGTCGAGGACTCATTCTGGACTGAGCGTTTTCTTATTTCCGGTTCCTGTAGCTTCAGAACGTCAGCTGCCACAGCAAACACAGCAGGGACAGAGAGGACAGCCTCTTACAGTGTGGGAACATGATTTGTGAACTGTGACTGATTAAAACCTGTAGTCGTAGTTTGAGTAGCACAGTTTATGCCCAGCTTACAGACCGAAGTAATGCGCCGTGTGCACGCAACTGCACACGCGTGTCGAGGTGTTTTGGGGGGGAGGAGCCGTTGGATTAAAAAACGGCTCTTTTGCTGAAATAATCCAGAGAGCGGCTTTAATTTTGGGGCAATCTGCACTCATCAATAACATTTTATTTCATTTTTTTCTACAAAATCATAGCCATGAAGAAAATTAGGATATAAGAAAATCTGTCAAATATAGCCACCTAAATACTACTTATACATTTAACATATGTATGTTTTTGCTGTGGTAACAGTTTGCAGATTTTTTTTAAGGCACAACACTAAAAAGCACCACTTTTAAATTTTAATGTTTAACCATCAATCTTCTAAGTCACCAAAAGGAAAAAATCCCTATCTCCTTAACCTAGTTTATGAAACTTAAACCTTTTAATCTGATTAATCCACAGCTCCCACTCGATTGCTTTTACTGCCCGGTGTAATGTATCACCTCCCAACATGGCGGTCCTGACCTGTGGGCCACATGGGGTCATTTATGTTTGGAATCTTTACTTTTTTTAAGTATTTTAAAAGTATTCCTGCAACTCATCTTGTTTTTGAAAGTGTCTTTAACAACAAAGGAGAAGAGTCAAATCTTTTATCATTCCAGTTTATAGAAGTTGTGCCTTCATGACTTCGCTACAAGCAAGTAGTTTGTCCATAATCTGCTTATGTGCATCACTTCCTCACACGAACACACACGCATAAACACACGTATGCCCGTCTGATCATGGGCCACCTACAGAGCCTACCTGAGAGCTAAAGTAACTTCAGAGCTTTACACCACCAACAGATGGATCTTGCAGTTAGGGCCGCTAGGCTTCTGCTTTCATCTTTGTCTTTCATCCACTGCTCCGCCAATCACACACACACACAGACACACACTCTCGCAGCTTCACACAAATGTGGTGTAGAATCAAAAACTCGCCATTCACCCAAGAGCACCCTGGAAGATTCAGCCACCTCGCCCAGGGTATAAATAATGCATTAGATTTTAAATATTAAGGCTCTCTGCTCTACGCTGCTTTCAATCTCATCTGACCGACTGACTGTCAGTTTGCCTGCCTCTCCTCTGTCTTTCTCATCTTCAAAAAACAAAAAAAAGAGACAGTAATATTGCTGATTTATCTGTGCTTCAAGCATGAAAAAAGTGTTTACTTCAAACTTCCTGAAGACAGCCATCAGGTTCGTTCTTTTCCTGTAATGAATGTGTGTCAGGGAAATAAGAACTCAAGGTCTTTGTTTAGTTAAAAATGCTCTCAAATGGCTTTTTATGAAATCTGGGGGTTTTGCTAAAAGCAGAGTGGACGTCATAAACTTTAAAGTCACTTTTAGCTTGCATGGAAAAGTATATTAGAAAAATATGTTTACAATGCATTATAAATCCAGCAGTGCACATATATTTTTTGTGAATGTTTCAGGTTTAGGTTGCAAGTGATCAGATACTTCAAATAGTATAAATTCCTGCAAAGAAAAGTATTTTTTGTTGTGTTCTATAAACTGATATCCCAGTTTTAGGATGTTTTTTCAGCCTTTGGCTCCACTCACTAAACTGAGGCTGTTCTAAAATACTTTATGTTTTATAAGCTTTGCACAAAAAGTCCATTCAAAAATATTTAACTATCATTTCAAGTAAAGCCACAAACATCATATATAGAAATAAAGTAGTCATTTATTTAGCATTTAGACCACATTTTGCAACCTCTAAAGTTAAATGTCTTGAATTGTGGTGCAAGAACCCAAACGCAGAACAAGAAGGAGGCAGGGTGAACGAGGAACTCAGAACTTTAATAAAACATTAAAGAGCTGCAGAGGAAACTCAAACTAAATATAAAAAACCAAACACTGGAACATGAGAGTGGACTCGGCTGAGAACGGAGCGCTGACAGAACAAAAAGGCCGACTCAGGGATAATTACAGATGTGGTTCAGGTGTGATGATTACTAGATTAGGACCAGGTGAGCAGGGAGAGATGGACATCAGAAGTTAACATAAAACAACCAAAACTCTCATTTAAATAAGCGCTAGTTCCTTCTATTTTCTTTTTTTTTTTTTTTACTTTTGGTGACACATTGGATTATTTAAACATGTATTTATAAAGAAGTGGGTTTAGAGCTTTCATTGAGCAGTTCTTAGACATCTGAAACAAAGCCAGAACTGAACTATTCTTTTTGTAACATATTTTGGGTCAGAACAGTAGGAAATCCCTGGTTTCATCTCTAGCAGTGAGAAGTCTGTGGAAACGTTGTTATATAATCTATTATGTAAAAGCTTCTTGTGAAAATTAAAGCTGTTTGGTGAGAAAAGTGCAATGTTGTTCCTGAAGTGACTCTCATGAAACGACACATGAAGGAAACGTTCTCAGATTCTTTCCACCAAAGCAGGATTTTGACACAAATTGGATATTAAAAAAAAACCAGAGCCTGCATTTTTAATTACACAAGGTTTTATATATCTGGAGGAATTTCCAAACTACCGGTAATATGATCACACTGCATAATTAAAAGCACAAGACTGAGTCATGAATACGTCCACCCTCAGAGCCTCTGTAGGTTTTGAGAAACGGACATTTATTTTTCTTCTTTTCATTAAAAACAGTCATGATAGTTCCTCCTAGGTTATGCACTTTTCACAGCTGTGAATCAGAAAGTTATACTGATTTATATTAAGAAACACAAGGAATATTTCCCAGTTTGTATCAGTTTTTATCTTAAAAAATAAAAATAAAGAATATTCAAAGCACTTTAATAATTAATGAACAGGTTCTGCATTACGAACCTTCTTACAGTGAATCTTAATGATTTATTGATTCTGCTTTTAAAGAGGAAAATGTTTCACTGATGTAAGAAGGAATATGATAAAATCATGAAACTTTTCTCCATGTTTTTAATGTCTCAAAGGCAGCTGGTTTTGCGAGTCACACTATTGGAAATCTTCCAATATCGTCCCAAACAGGACTTGAAACACATCTTTTAAATTTGATTTGTTTAATTTAATTTAATGATATGGCTTCTCAAAGATTTCAAGTTTTGACCAACAAAATAAAAGTCTTAGAAAGTCTTAAACAAAAATTGCTATAATTAATGTAACCAAAATGTACTTTTAATGTACTTTTTAAATTCTTTAATTTAGTTTTATTCTATTTTTTAAGATATCAACGATTTAAGTTCGTAAAAGGAGTTTTTCATCTTCCTCGTGAGAGCACTCTAACACATATCTGTATCTCTGATCAAATGAAAGCTAATTGCAGAGGCGGAGCTGCCAAAAGATACTTGCCATTTTGGCATGACAGCTCTGTTTGATAGCGGTGAACACCATTTCTCTGAATTGTTCTGACAATATGGAGCTGATTATGTGGGGCCATGCCCGGCTGCAACAAGGGCTTAATTAAATCAGTTTGTGAGTGGATCAATTGAAAAGCCCTCTGTGGTGAAAAGTGTTTGCTCTGACAGAAAGGATGAGAGCTGGAGCCCCCTGTGCAGCAAGCTAATAACCCAATAAGCTCACATGAATTGCAAAGGAGAACAGAGCAATGAAGGTTGGACAATGTTCTGAAATGGCAACTCCTATTTTAAGTGGCTGACTTTTATTTTAACGGTATTTGGGCATAGCTATTAAAGCTTGTTTTGCAAAAATAATCTTTATTGAAAGCAGAAACCATGAACTCTGCTCTGTTTGGCCTAACCTGACCTTTAGTTTTGTTGGACTCACATGACACTTCTTTATACACTTTAAAAATAGATCCTTTGCTTTAAACTGGCAGCAAACTCAGTAAACAGGAGTTTAATTTCTGGAAAATCAGCTGGGCGTCATGGTAAACCACACAGCAAGACCAGGAATTAGAGGCATAATATCTGATACAGTCTCATAACCAATTAGATCCCAGCACTGAAAGGCCCCTCCCACTGAAACTTTGGGCTTGTTCGAGATGAACTGCGCCTCACCTGGAAAACAGACGAGAGCAGGCGGACGCAGCAGGGGGCGCGGCCAAAAGTCTGCTTTTAAGTCGGACAGATTTTCCTAAATGTAGCTCGTAGGTGATGATAAGGCTGAAGATATCGCGTTAATGTCCGTAATAGCAGATTACGTTCCTTTTTTTTCTCCAAAATCTTTATTTGAAGTTCAAAGTATTTCAAAACAAATTCAAGAATGAACAAGTATCAACAACACTAAAGTAACAAAATAATAGACATCTATCCAGAGAGATCATATCAGTCAAAGAAAATAAACAAGATGATGCTCTGTACTAAATGATCCGATTATAAAAATCAGACAGTAGTTTTATTAGAACTTTATAGAAAATGGAAACAGTCCCTAGTGAAAACTCTTTGTAACAAATCACATTTCTCACTGTGGCCTTTATAGTTGACATCATCAACGTGGCATGTTTTTACAATATATATATATAAAATAACATTTCGCATTCTGCCACAGGATGTTTGGATCAAAACGTGAACCAATCAGATTTGAGATCAGGTGAGAGCCAGGCGTTTCCCGTCATGCCCTCGGTTTTGCAGCCGGTAGAGAGCAACTGCAGCGCCTTGCTCCAAAATCTGCGGCTGCCTTGATCTCACGAGGTTATCGTTGCCTACGTAGGCATGACATCAGAGCAAGTCGGCGTCAAGTCGGACAGAAATCTAACCGGCATGCACTGGGCGCCGATCACCAGTGATCGAATCTGCGCAGAACTGGCTCACCTCGAACGCACCTTTTCTTAGAGCAGAAGCAAAATCAAGGTGCAGCAGAACCAAAACATGCCCTTCAGAATAAAAGCCTGAATGGTCTGAGTGATGCAGTGTAAAGTGAAGTGTGTCACAGAAATAAAATATACATTTTTAAGAAGTAAATGTATATTGTTTAGAAATATGAATTAGTTTTTTTTATTTTAGAGGGAATTTCTTTTTTGTTAGTTTTTTTTTTTTTTAATTTCACATTTTTGCTTCTAAAATATTCTTTATGGTTGATTTATTTGGCTCTACTTTGTGTGTGACTGTATTTTCTGGTTGATTCTTTTGACACAAATCTTATCCCATAACTTTGTGCACACATCTTGAAAAGTTTGGATACCCCAGATGTAAGGTAATAATTGACTTTTTCTTCAAAAAATCAATGTATTTATTTAGAATATTTTTATTTTAGCAGTGTTTTTCAGTTCATGGCATTTCTTAATAAAATAAAGGTACAATGAAGTGGCTGACCTGCCAGTCAATGGTTGAACATTAAGCCACATACAAGCATGAAGTGGCATAAAAAAATATTTGAACTTTTTTTTTTCCAAAGAAAAAGTTTCAGGTGGCAAGTTAAAAATGAGTGTCTCGAGTTCACCTTGTTTCTGTCAGTCCTGCTCGCCTCCATCTGGCTGCATCAGGATGCTGCTGAACTTTTCTGCAGGCTGGATGCCAATCCTTGTGTGCAGCTTTCAACTCAGCATAAACTTTGCTTTAGAAGTTTACAATGAGGGGGAGGGGGATGATGTCAGGGGATGGGGTCCTCACAAAGATAGAGGATGTTTGTGTTTCACCTGTGACACACAGAGGAGACCGAATAAATCACCCGCAACTGGAAATGTTTGTTACGTCCTTACGAAGTGGGAACATTTTGCAATAAAACTCTCATTTTATAGGATTTACTCTCCCTTAATTGGAGTGGGGTGGCATCAGCTAGAAAATTCATTGTTTGGTTCTAATTTTAGAAAAAATTCAAAAGCTGCTCTCATTAACGTGAAAAATAAAAACAACCTGGCTATTTCAGGTAATCTAAACTGAAATTTGACCTTTGTTACAGTTGTTCACTCATAAATTAATAAATAGTCTTTTTTTTCTTATCTGGTAAAATAACTTTCCTCTAGGAAAATATTAACTTCCTCCATCATGATGATGAGAACAAACAAAAAACAAGGTCACAGCTCAGATTCTCACGTGACATAAAGTCCACTTCAATTAAATTCAACTCAGAAACATTAAAGGTCATTTGCTAAAGTTCTTTTGGATTCCTTTTTCTATTCAGGTCCACAAAGAGCTGTAGATTTGTCCATTTTGAAGCTCAAAACATTTTTTAAAACTTGATTGTTCTAGTTTTAACAAATGAAGAACCAAAATTCCCAAATACCAAAAAGATTAAAATCCAGACTCTATTGAACACAGTTCTCCTGAAAAGGGAGGCTGTCATCATGGCAACCAGAACGAGTAAGGACGAAGCGAATGATAAAAGCCCCAAATCCACAAATCCCATGTGTAAAGTTACAAGGACACTAAAGAACTAAAAGAACAGAGAGAATAGCTGAAACACTTGACCAGGAAGCTCAAAGACAATCTGTCAGATGAAAGGTGAACAGGATAAAGAGCAAGCACACACACACACACACACACACACACACACACACACACACACACACACACACACACACACACAGAGACAGGTTAGTCCTCCTCATTCCTCATTCCTCCTTCACTTCGCCAGTGACCTGGGATTCATAAAACCAATTCAATGTTCAAATTTAGAAAACATTCTACTTCCTGGAGTAAAAAACAAGGAGACAGGAGTCTGATGTGATCAAGAAAACATTTGATCCTACACTGAAAACCAGAGTCATTCTAAGTAAACATATTTAAGTTTTTACCTACTTGTCCTGAATGTACATAAAGACAAAATTTTAATTTAATCACAATTCCTCCAAAAAAAATTTGCAATAATGTTGTTTACAGCAAAATATATATATTTAAAAAGAACCTTTTAGCTATGCTTGCAACATTTCTAATTTTCTTTCTTTCATTTATATGAGCTGCATGATGATCATGTGAACCTAAAACCACAGCAGAGACATCCCTGACTATAAAAGTAACTGACACGCTGAAGTCATGTAAACCTGCAACTCTTCCAAGTCTGCAGAAGAACAACACCTAAAAATGATCTCAGATTTTAAACAAAATGTAAACAAAGTGCAGCAAAACTAACTTTCTGGCAAAAATTAACTTCATGTTGGACTTAGAAATTTGAATCCTCCACATTTTTTGTGCCACAGCTGCATGTCATGTGCCTCCTCTTTTTGTCTTTGTTGTATTAAATGGTGAAACGTGTTTATTCTGTGAGGTCTGTCCTCTTGTAGCTGAACCCCCCACTGAAGAAGCTTTGGTTTTGAGGGACTTAAACAGGCTGCTCTCGTTATGTTTGAGGAAGTTTGTGAATTTTTTAAGGTTTTCAAATTGAAAGATAATGCTTTTTATTTCACAAAATAAGTCCAACTAGATTGTTAGATATGACACAGATCTGTTGATAAAAAATAAACTAATACATTTTGATTTGACTCGAATAACTGCAGCCATCTCATAAGGGTTCAACCAAAGGCAGCCATGATTCCATAAATGAAAATGCATTTTATTAATACAAAAGGAAATATGGTGAAACAATGCCCTGTACTACACAACATATACTTATCCAGCTTCTCTCAGGAAGAGGATTTAGTGTGGCTTGTTATAGTCTTGTAAAGGTTTAGAGTTTATTGTGTTTTCTGGCAAACTTTTTTACATACGTATCTATTGAGTGTGGTTTGTTATTATCTTTTAAACTTTGTAACCGTTATATGGTTTATTATGTTATTATTCTAGATTTGAGAGTTGGTTTGTTCTTTTCTTTAAAGAGAAGCAAACTGTAATAACTTGATTTCATGATTTTAAGATGTGTAAATGAAAGACTACATGTATCCTGAGTTTTAATGTCATCGCGTTCATGAAACCTTGATTTTTATCGAATCCAAACATCAAGAAAAACCTGGATTATTTTTAAAACGAGTCACAAACAGCTCTCAACCTTCACCTATGACTGAATGTAAGTCATTACAGGCAGGCAGCAGGATTAATGGATCAATACCGCTATTGTTTTACACAAATCATGTTTAATTGGTCTTGATTCAGATTATTGATTACAAAGTAATGATGCCTTATGCTTTATTTCTCTTGTATAGGAGAGAAGAACTGAAAACTATTAATTGGGAATTAAGATAAAGGAAAAGAAATGAGCAACTAAACACTTAAAAATCAATCAACAGGCTGAAAACAGCAGCAGGAAACAGGGATAACACAGGCTCAAGTGGAAAAATGTGTCTTTGCTGTTTGTGTGTCCTTCCATCCATCCATCTTCTGAGCTGCTTTATCCTCCAGTGAGGGTTTCAGGGAGAACTCCAGCAGTCACAGGGCAAGAGGACGGGGACACCCTGGACAGATCGCCAGTCCATCACAGGGACACACAGTCTCACTCTCACATAGGGACAATTTAGAGTCACAAATAGGCCTCAGGAAGTCGGAGAACCCGGAGAAAACCCACATGTGCATGGGGAGAACATGCAAACTCCACACAGAGAAGCCCTAGAACCCAGTAGCGAACTCATGACCTCCTTACTGTGAGGCAACAGTGCTACCAGCTGCACCATGCAGCCTTTATTTGTTTGTAACTTTAGTTCCTGCAATTTTTGTGCAATTTGACATCCTAATTATTCACTTAGTCAGAAACATTTTGGTTCTGAGAGTCAATTTCCTGTCCTTGTTCAGTTCTGACCTGCTGATTCTGATTTTGACTGAGTCAGATTTGTCACAAAGAGCTATAATTAACAGGGTCTATATGTTAATTCACTTAGCAGAAGCTTATAAGCAACGCTACAGACAATGAGCTAACATGCATGTTTTTGGTCTGTATGTTACTTTTAGTGGTGCTTAGTGAAGGTCATTTCACAGACCAGGAAAACTGAATCTTTATTTTCATTGCTGTCTGGCATTGGTTTATTTACAGTCTGAAAAAAAGAACCCAATCTGGCTTTTGAGTCTGATATCGGCCATCACTGATTAGGATAATCATGCATTTCAATCAGCAGCCATTTTTTGTCAACTCTCTTTCTTAAATTAAATTACAATATGTTCCAAATTTAAAATACATTCTGGTCAAATTGAGATCTAGTATCAAAAATACATTGAGGTTTTTAATCTTCTCCACAAATGTGTCAACATGTTTAAAATCAAGCTGTTTGTAACAACTAAGAACATGGAAACCACCTTCCTATCAACCAGGGTGATCTCAGATTCACACCAGAGCTTGACTGGACAGCTGTGAAAAAAGGGATTAATAAACCCTGTTCTTCAACATGATGACCATAAAAACATGTGCGACACCTTGTTCTGAATAATCAGAAATAAGGTTTTCATTATTTATCTTTAATTAGAAGACAGCAGCCTTTCTGGCAGCTGGAAGTCACACTTACACTAAACTTTGACCTGAAATATTGAAGTCATGCATGCATGGTGATAAAGAGCATGTTGTGAGGCAAAAGACAGGTAAAGTTTCCTCAAAGCTACAAAGCAAACAATCTGATTAAAGAGATTTCAGTCAAGAATATAATTTTCTGTGTTGTTGGCAAAGTGTTCCTTAAAGATCTTTTTTTAAATGTGAGAAGTCTGGCACTCCGTACTATGATTTATTCTCCTACTCATAAGTGAAAAAGTGCTGCGGTGGTTGCCTGCCAGGTTGTAGCTGATTAGTGCAGTAAAATTGAGCCGTATGTGGTGAAATCCCACCGAGTTGTCTGTCAGCTCCTCTAGTTAGCCGTCTATTCTGGATTTCATGCTAATGTCACGCTGCAAGCATGAAGATCTCAAAGTTTTTAGGACTTTCCCTTCACGAGCAGTCAGAGTGAGTAATGAGTGTGTGAGTGGAGGAGGATTCAACGAAAATGGCTTTTTGTTCTTTAATTAACACACAGGAGAACAAGCACTAAAGCTTTTAACCTTTATTAAGACTTGTAGACAAGTTGACCTGCCGTAATGACGCTCATTCAACAACAGAGCAGAGGTTGAACGAGGACATGAGAGCCTTTAAGTTCATTACTGTGCATCTCGATTTGTTTTATTCAGTATAAAGATTTAAAAATTAGCTTGTTTGATGGTAAAGAAGTCACATGCAATGTCCTGGCTGCTGCCTGAGTGCATACTTTTTTACAGACTTGCAACTGAAACTTGCAACCAACCAAGGGGGTTTGATGAGGCACTCAGCTGTGCTGCTTTCCTGCTTTTGTTTTTGCACAAGCTTTTTAAAAACCAGGCTCCGCAGAGTAGCAGGGAACCTTGTTCTTAAGCAACAAGATGCTGCCAAATTCTGTAATTTGTTGAGTTCCATATTTTGTCAAGTGGGTTGATGACACTGAGAGCTCTGGAATTAAAAAAATATTACAGTTTTGCGAAAAACTAAATATATCTACCGTCTTTAATTATTCAGGAGGTTTTTCCCCCAAAAATCCACCAAACTAATGACCTGATTTGAAAGAACAAAAACAAGAAATCGTTAAAACCTGCAGATGATCCAGGAGCGGGAAAGTCAGCTCTGCCCCTTCGAGCCAGTGCAAACAGTGGGAGGAAGAAGAACTCTGGGAAAATGTTGGACAACATCTCTCACCCCATGATGCTGCAGAACTGGAGAGCTCCTCCAGTGACAGACTGCTGCATCCTAAGTGTACAAAGGATCCTTCCTCCCAGCAGCTGTTAGACTCTATAACCATCACTGCTCCCAACAAACTCAGTAAGTGTTTACATCCCTGCTGTTATTTGCACAGTTTCTTCATGCAGAAATATATTTGCATGTGGTACTTTTTTCCCTATCAGTCCTTTAAAAGCAACAATCCTATACAGTTTAACATTTCTGTGAATTTATGCAGTAAAATATGAAAAAAATCCCCTAAATTCCCAAGTAAGAGAAACATTTTAACATTTTTAATCATCTTGTTCTGTATTTGCACGTTTCCTGTCTGCTCTCGTTTTTTGCTTGTAGTACAAGAGAATTTGATTCAGCTGAAACTTTTTGAGGCAGACAGCTTGCTTTCCCTGCTATCCCACCATGACTGTACATATGTGTACATTTATCTGTGTTCATGCTGTGCTGCTGCAGAGTAGGGCATTACAGCTCTGAATTTACATCAGTGCGTGTGTCATCCCTGCTGCTCGCTAAAGCTGCAGCCTGCTTACCTGTTCCCATTCATCCTCTCTTGTAAATCTGCCTTGATGTCTTGGCTCCTGCGGATGTAATGTGACTAGCGGCGTAGTAGCGCCCATCCCCTCTTCCTGCCTATTATGAATCATGTCTCTGTGCTGTAACGGTACTGCTGTCTCAACCACTTTTTCTCAAACCTCGCTCAGACAGGCTGCAAGACGAGCCTTGTATTGTTCCATTAAATGGTCGCCAGATCATTTCTGCACACCCTGACAACTGAGAGCAAAGAGGTTTTCTGAAATAAAACGCTTTGGGGCCATGCACCCAGGAAGATCCTTTAGCTTCCTTTCTCGTTTTATTCTGAACGCCTTGACTTGGAGTGAGCTCATGACTCAACTAAACAATGCCTGTTCTCACAAGTTTGTCATCGTCCACGGCGAAATTCTACATGAAGTGCCTAATTAGAACATTTGTATGTGTGCGCCATTTCACCTCATCCTAAACTGAAAGGTTATAACTTGTTTCGATTGTCAGCTCTTATTTTTTTCACCTCTAAGCTACTATCCATGCGTAAAATTACCTCCAGCAGAAGCATGCTCTGGGGCTCTAAGGAGACTCTTCTATTTTCACTTTAGATCTAACTTTACTCCAAACTTCAGGTTTGACTTCTATTGTCAGGTGGAGTCATTTCATCTCAGTCAGATACTTGTTTTTATGCTTATTTTTAGAAATGGCTTACATCTCATAAATTAGATGAGGACTGGACTTCTTTTTCTCATTTATTAAAAACTCAGTTCTCTGAAGGAATGTCGTACGGTAATTCAAATTTGTTTTTTTCTGTTTTGTATGTGCGTATTTAGAGGACATATATACAAATGATGCTTCTTAACTGAATTCATCATTTCTTTTACTTGTAAATGTTGTTTTTACATTTCATGGCCAAAATTCATATTTTGAAACAAACCACCATTTTGATGAAATAGGGTTAAAGAGCTGTAATTCCTTGCAGGAATGTGAATCCCCCACCACCTTTAATGCCAGAGTTTCAAAATAAGATCATGTTAGAATAATCTGGTTTTAGCAAATTTGGGCAAATCTTAGAGTTGAAGTTGCATGTGATCCCATGCAATATTCCAAGAACTTGTGCAATCTGCACTCATGTGTTGGTAACGACTTTCAGCAAATAAAACATCAAATTTTAGCTGAATATCTGTAATACTGACTTATTTATGTATTAGTAATTGATTAGCTGTATATCTTCATCTGATTAAGGATCTAACGTAATGGTTAGACTGGATGTTGAACATTTTACCTTGCGAGTTCCCATCACAGAACATAAGTAAATAAAAGATTTAATCTAACTCTAAAATAGAACATAAGAACGTAAAATAAAGCAAATGCCACATACAGTCAGAATATAAGGCTGTGCATTATCAGATCATATAAATATTGTTACATGCAAACAGATCATTTCAGAGGGTTTAATAAAAAATCCATGCAGTGTTTCATGATATATTTTGCTAACAGAGGGTTAAGTAAAGTTTTTCCTATAGTTGAATCAAAACCCCTCCAATGAGAACACAGAAAAGAATATAATCTCCAAACTATCTTAGGTAATAAAATATGTCATTAATTCTGTTCTATTTAGATTTAATATAAGGATTCTAGAGGACTTGGTGTTTTAAGGGTTAAGAGGAAGTTTTGTTCCAGCAAACAATCAACAAACAGTACGATTTTCAGACCCATCAGAGATCTTCCGTCGTGACTCCTGAGCTCAAAATCTCAAACGTAAGCAGCAGAGAGCCCCAGCTGACCCGTCCCTCATTTAAATCTCCATCTTCAGCGTAATGAGTTTCATTCTGAATGTGTCACAACTGACTGAGTCCTGCGTAGGCCCTGGTGGGGTTTTTTTTCTCCCCCTGCTCCTCGCTCTCTGTCTCATCTAAACTCCTCATGCTTTCTGAGAAATGCTGAACAGGGGACTCCTTTTTCATTCTCTTTCCCTCTGTCACTATCTTCCTCACACACACGAGTGCACACCTCCTATTCTCTCCTTCTTTATTCTCATTCAGAAACGTGACGATCCTTTGTTTAGCTCCCCAGGCTCTGACGCTAGCAGCCGTTATGTGTCAGAGGAGATGCACTTTAGAGCCTCGGAGAGAGGCTGAACGAGTTCACCATAAAACCCCCTCTCTCTCATCCCATCTGCTTTTAAACTCTTATTTGCTTCTTTTATAGCTGTCCTCAAATCACCACACTCTCTCTCTCTCTCTCACACACACACACTTGGTGATGTTGCTCATTAACATCATTCATTGATGTTTTTGGTCTCGGAGGACAGCAAATCAAAAATCCATTAATGATGCGAAGATTAAGCTGACCATATTACAGATTCTGTCCTTGTGAGTTGTTTGTTTCCAATGCTTGATTGTCTCATTACAACCCAACCAAGATTTTTTGTTTTTAAAATTTTCCAAACAAGACTTGGGAGGTTATTAGAAATCACAAATAATCAGATCACATGTTTCAAACGACCTCTCCAAGGGTTTGTAGGATTGTTTTTGAAGAAAAGCAACACAACGTCATCTTGAAGTTAGTCACCTGCTCAAGCATGAGGGACATCAACGCTCTAGTGTCCCAGGTCGGCATCTATGGAGAGAAAACAGTCTCAATATATCTGTGCGTGTGTACTATTTGATTTGTAACTTGTGTTAACCTGTTTGTGTGTAACTTTGGGTAGTTGTAGCTGTACAACATGATTTGTAACCCGTAAATTACATTTTGTGTGTAACTTTGTGTACTTGTAAATGTGTCTTTAAATGCACACACAAATATCAACAAATCATAATTACAAAAAATATTTAAATACACACAAATAAAAATTACACAAACATTTAAATTCCACACACAGATTTTTTACCTTCAACCTCACAAATCTAATAATTACACCTACAAATAGTTAAATACGTGTGTACAAATCACC
>SSNR01000060.1:1553627-1581554 GCA_006937965.1 Callopanchax toddi | reverse complement strand
AATGTGATTTTTTTTTTTTTTTTTTGTATAAAACGAGCTAATCTTGATGATTCAGTCACCAACTCCCCTCTCTCTCTCTCTCCCTCTCCAGAACAGCGACTTTGCTAAGAACCGGAAGACCTTCAAAATAAAAGCCTCCACAGAAAAGTCCTTTACATTATATTGTACTGATGTGAATAATAACAAGTAAATAAAGATATATGTGTTAGATCTAAGGTGTGCTGAGATATTATTTATTACACAGAAAAACGTCTATGCCCCTCTGGCAAAAGGTATTGAAGGAAGACACTAGACTCTGAAGAAAAATCAAATGACCCAGCTTTCCACCAGCATTTAAACGCACCACTTACGCACGAATCTGTGGAGCTCCCGGAAGCGTGAAAGGAGTCTCAAAACCCTTTGTGCACTTGTAAACTGATTTGTGTGTAAATGTAGTTTTGTCTGTGTGTAACCGGTGATTTGTACACACGTATTTAACTATTTGTAGGTGTAATTATCAGATTTGTGAGGTTGAAGGTAAAAAATCTGTGTGTGGAATTTAAATGTTTGTGTAATTTTTATTTGTGTGTATTTAAATATTTTTTGTAATTATGATTTGTTGATATTTGTGTGTGCATTTAAAGACACATTTACAAGTACACAAAGTTACACACAAAATGTAATTTACGGTTTACAAATCATGTTGTACAGCTACAACTACCCAAAGTTACACACAAACAGGTTAACACAAGTTACAAATCAAATAGTACACACGCACAGATATATTGAGACTGTTTTCTCTCCATAGGCATCCAAATCTTTTTTGGTGATGCAAGTAGAAGGAGCCTCAGAGGTATTGGTGACAGATGCTTCAACCACTTCAGTTGTTCCTTTTGATGCCGACTCTGTTCTGACTCTCTTCCCTCTCGTATTGGTCTTAACTTCAATCTCTCACAGATCCAAATGAAGTTTACACTATAAGAGCGTTTTCCTGTCGTACACTGTTTGAATGGTAACCTGTAGAAAAGGTGATTTGTACCTTTTCATGTCCAGGATTTGCTTTGAAGTACAAGTTCTTAAAAACGTTGAGTCAGTTTTAGGTTGATTTTATTCTTTTGATCTTTCTTTTTAACCTACACCTGCTTGGATGGTTAAAAAAAAAACTGATTCTATTAGGCATTTAAAAAATACAACACTGTAATGACTTGAAAGATGTTCTGCATGCATTTTCATTCAAACATGAGTTTTTTTTATAAAGAAATTAAAAATAAGGCAACAAATCATACTTTCAATGGAAACTGCAGCTCCATGAATCTTTGTTGCATAAAAACTAATATTTTAGAAACTTTTGGATGTTTTAAAATTTTTAGTACATAATTTAAATGCAAAGGCCTGCAGTGACCTGAGATCTGTGCATCTACTACATCAAAAAGGTTTATTACTACTGTCAATCAGCAAAAAACCCACAGAAAAGACATTATATATTGATGCTATATGTGCTAGGGTTCAGGCTGTGTTTATTAAACGGTGCAAACAAGACCTTGAGAGAGGCTGTCAAAGAATTAGGTCGTGACCTGTTTAGGACGTGTGCAGCTGGTGTGAAAAACAAATTGAGGTCTGCTACAGCAGCAAAATTACTGTAATGCTCACCAATGGCTCAGGAAAGGCATGTTTTATTTTTTCTACCCTCTGACAGCCTGTGCAGACACCATGCTTCATATTAGTGCAGCTTGGTGGATGGGTATAGATACTCTGAGAAGTTTTAATCTCTCTGTAGAGACTTCCTATCTCGGGCCGTGCTCAGTCTGTGAAGTTTGGAGCAGCAAAGCTCTCTTTGCTCTTTTATAGCAGGAAATGAACCGTCTTCTGTTTTCTGAAAGGAAACAACAGTTCCTGTACTTTGTTGAGGAAATGAGCACAAGTTCTCTGTGGTCTTTATTTCCAAAACTTTAAATATTTCACCTGCTCCACTTCAGCGGCTGTGAGGTGAACACTATGGAGTCTTTTTACCCTGTCTGCCTGCAGCAATGATCAAAATGAAATGCCAAAATTGGGATTTTAATTACATACATTTAATTAGTAGGGAAGTTAAAACTGTGCAAAGAAACAGTGAGCAATAATTCACTAATTCAAGATGTATTCCCATCCTGTTGATCTGTCTTTACCGCCCATGTTTCAATAAAGTAAATGAATCAAACAGAACAAGTCTGATACTTTCATTTAAAGAGGGGGATGTTTGTCTGTGATCCATCAAAAGTTCTTTCCCAGCCTCCAGCGCTGAGACACAGCTCTAAATGAAAAACAGGATGGATCAAATGCTCTGACGTTTAATAGCCTTTTTCTCTCTTGCTAACAGATTAAAATGTAGATCTAACAAAAGATAGTTCTGATTACAAGAACAGTGCAGGATGCACACTGAAGTCATTTCCACCTCTTAGCCAATCAGTCGAAAACCTCATGCTGTTTCAAATGTGTCCAGCAATCACTTCAGGAATACCACAGGACGTCCACTTAGCAAGAGCCCAGTAAGAACATTATTTCTGGTTCTTTTTGCCCTGAATTAAAGAATGAATGAAGTTTGTCTGAATGTCGATGGAGAAGTGGTTCTAATACAGTTTGAAGAGACAGAAGGCGATCATCCTGTCTAGCTACATGTTGGCTGTGTTATTCTCTGAGAGGGAGAAAATGTGCAGTTACCCTCACATCATCTCTTCTCAGAGGAAAACAGTTACTGCCAAAGTGTGAAAGGAAATTTTATTCTTGTCAGAAATTCAGAGGGACAGTAGATGTTACAACAATGAGACAACAATCAATCAAACGGCAGCAAATGGAAGAAAGATGAAACCTCAGCTGAGGTAGGAAATGACAAAAGATATGAGAGAAAATAAATATATAAGGGAATCTTAAAGTCGCAGCTCTGTGAAGAAAGTTCTGTTAACCTGTTTAACACTGGAGCGTTATAAAGGAGATGACATCTTTTCTGTTTAGGTTTTAGCTGCAGTTAGATTATAGGTGCCTGCTTTTAAATGGAAAACAAATCTGATCAGGTTTTTAAACACCGTCAAAAATGCTGTGATGTAAAGAAAAATCTGTCAGAATGTGGATCTTTGCAGGATCTTTGAGCAAAAACAACTGTAGTAAGACTGGGATGGTTTATTGTTCTGGTAACTTGTGATGAAGAGACCACTGTGTTCTTATTCGGTCACCGTCCTGTGTGAAGGGGACATAGCTTCTCATCTGGACCATAACCCTCCCATCAGCTGCATCCTGATGGGAGTCAGACCAGGATGAGGCCTCAGGCATGAGGAGATCAGATCTTTGTGAGGATTTTCTGCAGATGACATGGTAAATATTAAGATAAAAGCATGCCTTTACTTTAAGGAGGTTTCCACTTCTACAACAATAAAAGCAACAGTCTAATAAGTAATGAAAGGTATTGATAACTTACAGGGGTTCTAATCCAAAAGTAGTCTAAATTTAACTTTTTATGCCTGTATGTAACATTTTTGACAGTCTAAACAACATAAAATAGATTTTTTCCTAATCAGAGCCACTCAGACATTGAATACATATCTGATGGTTTTCAAAGTAATTTCAGCCTGAAAGGTCATGTCACCTTTCTTCTGACCTCTACATCCCTGAGGTGTGACAGTCATCACCTGCTGATGCATGCAGCGTCCATATTTACTACCGTAAACACGCCGTGCTGCATGTGACATCACCTCTTCTCCTGTGCATGTGGGTCAACTAGACTGTTCACACTGGAGCTGTATGGTGAGTGCATTTAAATTAAAATGTGAGAATTCACACACAAAAGCATCAGTTCTCTGCAAAAATGTGAATTGAGGATTAAGATCTGCATGGTCTAAGATCTGAACCAGTTAGGAAACAAAACAAATGCAGAGTCAGAGGAAGTCTTTTCATTTTCTGTCAGGCTGCATGTTTTCTGTTCCAATCTGGCACTCAGGAGCACAAAACCAGATCAGATCGCTCTCTCACTCACACGCACAAAATAAAACGTGAAGGTCACTGATTTTATCGACTCAGCACTTCAATGTGCTGTAAGTCGGTGGTAAATCTTGACATTGTGTTTGATTAAGTGGGCGCATCTGCAAATTGTACTCTTACAGACGGGATCATCAGCTGCTTCCTCGGTAATAAATACAACCATTTAATTCTGAAGAGAGAGGAGAAGTGAAAGAGTTGACTTTAAAGTCACTACACAGTTTTAACATCCAGAAAAAGTGTGCAAAAGTGTCTTTACCTTGAACATTTGACTCATTCATCTTCTGGACTCTTAAATATCCCTTTAATGTAAATATTTTTGGCTTTATGATTATTATTATTTGTATCTCATTTTATGCAATTTTACCCCCCAAAAAGCTTCCTAACGGTTGCATATACTATAAATTTAACGCCACAAGTCATAAATAAATATAAGTTAAACCAAAAAGGATTCAATTCAAACAGCATTTTAATTTGTATGAACTAAAAAAGTACAGAAAATGTAAAATAATAATAAAAATGCATATTGTAAAATCAGAATAAAACATAACCAAACACCAGAACTGAATCCACTGAACAGCGTTCTGTAAATCTGAAAAGGCTTCATGAGATTTCCTCACACAAATTAATATGAATTTTAATCCTTATTTTTCCAATAAAATCTCATCACTCTCTCTATAGTGATGCCAGTGAATACCGTTTTTAAATTAAACTTTCAGCAAACACTAAAATCAATTGTGGGAAGAAAAATGAACGTTCTTTTTGCAAACATTACTAAATTTCCTTTGCATATAAATAGCTACTTTTCAGTTCAGAAAAAAATACTGGAAAATAATGGAGAGATGGTGCAGGAGAAAGCAATTTGTTTCCATTTTCTGCTTGTTTATGCTTGATAAGTCACACTGTATAGACACTTTTTTCTGACAGTAAGAACAACATGAAAACAAAGTGTTTGGAAGTTTCAGGTTTGAATCGTTTTCTTCTCTTCCCACGATGCACACAAAGGTTTCTGACTGACGGACTTGAATTTGTGTCAACGCGGCGTCCCCTCCACTGCAAACACGTGAAAAATTGCCCCTGGAATAAAGACAGGCTTCAGGGGACAAACAAGCCATTTCAGTTAAATATATTGAGTTCTTGTCACTTGCCGTCCAAAATCACGTATATAACACAGCCAGTTCCTGTAAAAGCTGGCAGGCGTCAGCGTTCTGCAGGGGGTCTGTGTTTTGGAGGGATAGGTTTTAAGGGAACTTTTCAGTGACCTCTGGTGGGTTTTGTGTGGGTTTTTTTTTTTTTTTGAATGCCGAGGTTCAATGAATATGTGTTTATGTTTACAAGTTTTATATATCGATTAATGTTTTCCCAAGATGAGAGCAATCATCAAACATCCACTGACAAGGCTTAAACACAGAAAATGTTTCCACGAGAGTCAAATTGATTTTCTGACTATCCAAAAACACTTTTTTTTTTTTTTGTTCAGTAAAAAGATACAAAGCCGAGGAAGGAGGCTGTTCAGGATAGCAAGAATCAAAACTGAATTACTTTTCCCGGACAGAAGCAAATCCATCAGAAAGCTTTCATGTTCTCAAAGCAGCAGAGATAGGAGCTTCCTGTTTTCAGAACAGTGATTGTGTTCAGTAAATCATGACGGTGCAGTCAGAGACAGATGGACGCTTTTTGGATTCTATGATTTTACATATCGTCACTGTTTGGCAAAATTCTTCTTCCTTTTCTTTTTTCCATTTTCATGCTTCTGTTAAATCAGCCTTTAGAGATGTCTCATGCTGTCCTAAATGGTCCTTTAGATACTCATCCTGACAGTGATGGTGTAGGTGCAGCAGAGCTGACCCACTAGCTTTGGACCTTAAAGTTCTTAGCACTCCACATGTGCACTTCAGCTAGAAAAAAGTCTTCCAAAAACGATTCTTCCTTTTTTTGTTGTTTATTGTAAACAAAACAGAGCGTACATAACAAAAAGAAGATAACTAAAATATAGACTTTTCTACGAAAATTCAAACTAAAATGCAACGTAGGTCAAAAGACTGTGTTGCTCTCAGGTCCAGTGGCTTCTGAGACCTTCTTTGTTCTGACTTCTTTTAATACAGCTCAAACAGCCAACCAGAATTTAGCAAACTTTTACATCATAAGTTGCTGGTCAAATAATCATCTTTTCCAACAACACAGAACTATAGGATAACAAATAAACCAAATTATCACTAAACTAGGTAAACTGTAAATTAAATTATAGTGACAAAAAATGGCTTCAACAGATATTAAACATAAATGGTACAATAAGAAATATCTATCCATCCATCAATCCATTTTCTAAAATCCATTATCCTCCACTGAGTGTCGCGGGGAGCTGGTGCCTATAACTCCAGCGGTTGAGGGACGAGAGGCGGGGGTGTGGGTGTTAGGGAAAATAGTGGAAACATTTAAGAAAGTTCCCAATCACTCAGCAGTGGACGTTTTCACAAACACTTTATTCTTAGCATTAAGTACGATGGTGATTTCAGCTTGATGTGGGACGTCATTAAGCTTCATTAAATCAACCATGAAAAAACATAATACAACAAAGATTATCCATTGCTGTGCAGAAGACATCCAAACCCACCTCCCCTCTGCCTCTACTTCCACCTGATGGTCATCATGAATTAAAATGATGGTTCTGATAAACAACTTCTCTCTTTTTTTCAAGTCCATTTTTGCCAAATCCAACAGCTTCTCACAACTTTTCAGTTTATCCATCCACTATAGGTGTCATCCACGACGTATCATCATCATTTCCCTCTCATCAGCTTCACTCAGGTTACACATTGCCATCTATTCATCACCTCCATCCATCCTTCATACCTCAAAATGCTGCCAGTCATTCATCCTGGTCACATCCAGCACTGATTACTGCAACTCGCTTCTTTTAGGTCCTCTTCAGAACTTATTTCACTGACCACATCACTCCCATAGCAGCAGCTTCTCTGGCACCCTGTTAAACATTGAATCAATTTCAAAATTCCACAGCTTAAAGTCAAGGCCATCTATAACCTCCATACTTCAGTGAACTGCTGCAAATTCACATCCCCACCCTCAGATCCTCCTCCTCCACCACCTTTCCCATTTTCCATGCGGGTCCAGAGAATTCAGTCACCCTTCCCTCACCTCTGGACCTCTCTCCCTCTTGAATGATTGACCCACTTTCACTCTTCAACTCTGTCCAACTCTGATTTTACCCATGCTTTTATTTGTAGATGTTCTTTTTAAATATAATTTTTAAACTGATATGTTATCTTTGGTCCTTTAAGGCAACCTTGAGTATGTTGAAAGGCCCCTAAAAATAAAATTAATTCATATTATTAACAATAGAACTTAAAGCTGGATACATAATAGCAGTCATGTTGCATGCTGAAGTCTAACCCAGCAATCCTTGATGGCAAGTCTAGAAATCCTGCAGACCCCAACAACTCCCTTCAAGAGTCAAAAAGTGAGTATTTTGGTGTAATTCCCTTTAAAGATGGGCATGAAGAGACATTTCCCTCGCAGACTGGATGTGTGATTTCTCAGTTCCTAGCAGAGAAATTGATTTTGGATTCCACAGCAGCTTCTGTTTTTGTTCCGTCAATAATCTGACCTTTGAGTTTACATTAGCAGCACGACACTCGAGCTGCATGATGTCTAAAAACAGAGCACGACACATTCAGCATGTTAATGAGGTAATTATTGAAGCTCATTAATGTACTTATTAGGAAATATTTCCATGTCAGCTTGGCTGTCTGCATGTGACACATTGATAATATAAAGCAGAATGTGGCCTGTATGTTAATGTGTGGACTAATTAGTAAATGTACCACTGAGATAAACTGATTTATAAAGTTGTGTTTTGTTGAAGCATTTTAATTTATTCTAAATTAAGAACAGCCTTTAATTTAAGCATCTTCCCTGCAATAATTTATCATGCACAATTATACTTTTGCCCAAAATCAACACCTGCAAGTCTTTATTTTATTATCAAACCACAAAGAAGGAATTTTAGTTTATCTGGTGACACTGCAGTGTCCCATTAAAATATGAAAAAGTCTGCAGTCTTCATTTTTCAAGGAGCTGCATTGCAAACAGGAGCCTGAACAGATGGATTTTAGTTATGAGAAGTTATAAAAAGTTTAAAGACACGCTTCTTCTCCACGAGGATTCCTAGTGCAAGTAGCCTCGAGTCAGGACACCTCTGTGATGCTGACATGGACTGAGCAGGGTGGTGATTGAAAGAATTTTTGTAGTTACAAAATATAGGCAGAGTTAACATTTATTCACACTGACGGAGTCACAGATTCTCTGTGGTGATGCAGTTTGCAGAGGATCACAGTTTTTAAACTAGAGTGCAGGCGCCAGCCAATTAAACCCCTCCTCTCATTACGCCTCATCTCTGTGTCTGCAATCAGGCTTCTGCTCCTCTCAAGGACAATGATGACAATATGCAGGAAGAATTATACCTCAGAACAAAACACCATGGAGCAGTGTGAAGGATTTCCACACAATGGCTGCCACCGAGCAGACTGTTTATTCTTCATATGTCACATTTTAGGACCATCCATTCGTCCTCACACGCACCGTCTATTTATTCTGACGCTTCGCCCGGACACACAAGCACCAACCTCCTGCTTTATAATTCTCATTTCCAATTTTAATGTTAATTACAGCACTGTCCTTGAGTCCAGCGGGGATTTATAGTCAGGGCGTGATTCTGACCCAGAGCTGTTGAGTGAAGGAAGATGAGAGCAGGCAGCACAAACTCCTGAATCCATTCAGAACGAGGGAATTTAAGCTGTCAGACGGCAAATATGTTCTGATTTTTAAAGGAAAACACGCAGAGACTCTAAAAGACTGTTATGCTCTAAGATATGGTGTTTAGAAATGTCAAATTATTAGAGCATGCACTGAAATTAACAAAATATATATATGATTTTAGAAAGATAATTTAAAATTGGGATTTTTACATGAAGGTTTAAGCATCTCCTGCAATATTATTCTGATATTATTCCTATTTTTACATTATTACATAACTTTTTTAAATGCATTTTTCTTAACATGGACATGGAAAAGAGTTAAAGAAAAAGCTAAAAAAGAAATAACCCTTGATCTGGTGGAATTAATGCCGTATCAAAGGATTTTCAGTATTCATTTTTACCTGCATCAATGCACCCTCTCCAGTGTTTTATAAGATGCTACCTCACCATTTAACAGTGTTTTAACTAGGTTTTGAATGACTAATTGTTTTAAAACATTGCATGTCTCATCTCTGAGGTTCTACTAATCCCAAATAGCTAGATAAAATTGAAAATACTCACCAAAAAAGTATCAATAGTTTAAGAGGAATTTAGAAACAGGAGACTTTAATGTGATTTTCTGACAACATGAATTTCTTCTAAGCTTTAAGAAGCACAACTGTAAAATGTGTGTGACCTGTTTGAATTATTGTGTAATAGTTAATATAAATGCAGCTTCATCAGATGTTTAAAATAGCTCAATTTGTTTGGTATTTTTGTTTAATTTCCTTATTTATGTGCAACAAAATCGTGACTGTGCTGGTGTCGTTATGTAGGTTTTAAAAGGCAGAATGGGGTATAGCCTCGTTGTACTTTCCTTTAATTTTTTTTAAAATAAAAAAGTAATTGATGCAAATAGTTTTACCCATTTTGCCTAATTAATGGTTACAGTAGGTTGAATGAACTTTTGCTTCCAGGTGAGGCTTGTTGTGCATCCAGCTTCACAATAATTAAAGAGAACTCCAGCCATGTGCAGTTTTATGAATTAGACAAAGAATTTGCATGTATCTAAAAATAGTTTCATGCTTCCAGGTGATGCAACAAACATCAATGAACTCTGCTCCAATTAGGTGTCCTATTTTGCAAATACACTGAGGCAGTAAAGTATGTGACCCTCATTCTTTATTAATATTATCACCCAGTCCTGGTCATTGAGGGTCACTACAACTTTTATTTACTATATCCTCAGTTCTGCAGAGTCCGGCTACTGATTCAGATTAGATGTGCTAGAACAGAGAAACCTCTGAAACGTGCAGAACAAGATCAGATACCAAGACAAAGGGACTGCAACGTTTTAATTCTAATAGGAGTGAAACAGAAAGACTAAAAAAAGTGAGTTGGATGTTGCAGCATCAGCTGTCTCTGAACAAAATTAGACAAAAGTAACTGCCAAAGTGACAAGTAAATTACTTTGTTCTGCTGTAAATCCTGACAAAAAATGTAAATAACTAAAGAGATATCAATTATTAAATAAAAAAATAGAATCTTTTCACTTCAGAGTGAGGTATAAAATACCTTCTCCATACCATTTTTGGTCAGAGCTGAGAGGAGTTATACACTGACTTTGGGTTTAGACTTGAATCTCAACCTCCAGTTCTAATAAGGAAAACACTTCGAGCAAGATGGTTACTTACACAGTATACTTATTAGGTAATGGAATGCTAACTTAAACAGTTGAGGCTCAGCTTCACGTTCTGTATATAAAACAGAGGCTTCCTCTGAAGGGAGCGCACTTTTTTTCTTGGACAGCCTCAGATGCACTGAGTTGTACAGGATGCATTTTGATAATAAAAAGCTTTTTGTTCAACTAAAGTCTGTTTCAGCAGAGTCCTTATACTACAGAGCATGCATGATCAGACCTGGTTATGAAGAATACACTTCAGAGCTTATATCTTTTAGCTTCTATTAACAAAAATGAGGTTCAGCGTCCTTATTAAGTACGTCAAAAAGGTCAGCAGAAGCAGTGTCTTTTTCTTATTCTCACATTAATCATTTTTGCACATGAATTTAGCAATGATGAGGCGTTAACCTTCAGGGAGGATGAAGTTTTTAGTGAAGCCATCTGAAGTGATCAGTCACTCGTCCTGTCAACAAGCCAGGTGTTTCAAGACTAGTCCGTGACCCTTCAGACCTCAGGACCTCACGTTGTCTCAGTTCATGTCAAACTGAGTTTAAATTAGAACATCTAAATCTCTATGGAAGACTTTTTAAAAAATAAAAACTGTTTTAAATGTATGCATAATCTAAAAATAAAATGTCTGCAACTTCATTTCTGTTTTTTTTTCCAAGTGTGAGGATTGTCCAGCTCTGTTTAACTCCCCTGATTCTGCTGATTCACTCATCCTCTCATCTGCTTTATGAGCATTTTTGTTAAAGATCACATTCATTTTTACTCTTCGTGTGAAGATTTGCTGAATGAACTTTTGTACATTCAGTCATTTTGCTCTCCTCCAACTCATCCCATAAACAACTTTTCGTACTGAGGATTAAAAAAGCCATCAAGTTCAACTTTTATGTGAGAAATTGTTTTCTCAAATTGTTTGGACGTATTTGACCTTGGTGTTTTCCTTTAACAGAGTCTGGTTTTTATTTAAGAAACTCTGAAATGTCGTTTATTACACATATTGATTTGACTGCCTTGAAACCTATGGGATCTTGAATTAAAATTTGTGTTTAGATGTTTGGATTTTTTTCCCTCCTGCAGTAACAGTTGTATGAAACCATATCCCGTGTGTAATGAATGTTGGAGGAATTTGCAGTTTGCAGCAACATCAGCATGAAAAGATGCCTCTGTTAGGTCAGAAATCGACCGTGTACGTGTCAAGGCTGATGATTTGCTCTTATCACTCTAAAAATTGGCAGATTTCCCCCCTTCAGGCTACTTTGTAATTAAAAAATGGTGTCTAAGTGACACTGGAGTGTATTTACATAATCACACAGGATATCCTCCACTACAGACACTGCAGGGCAGATGCTGTAATTACTGCACTGTGACAGGGAATCAATGAGAGCAAGGTGAGAGAGGTGTCGCTCTCTTTTGATTTCAGGAGAGGAAAAGATGCTCCCTCTGAAGATGTTTTAAAACTTTTTTATTTTTTATGTCAATCTTCTGTAGCTGCCGATGCACACAAACCATCAATATTGACAAAAGCATTTTTTTCTGCTCACATATGGGTCAACAGGGTTTATCTGTTTCTCTCCAGTCGGGGAAACGTCTCTAAAATCAAAGCGCCTCCAACGCTTTTGATAAATTGGAGAGGGTCATAAAGATGCGATCTCCTCTCCATGTTTTGTTCCAGCCTCTCTCTGAGCCTCGAACACCTCCAGCTCTTTCTAAATTCAGCAGCAGTTGTGGGATTTTAAGTGATGCTTAAAAGCCAGGAACACATCATTCTATGTTAGCGTCTCCACCCGGGTGAGACGCCGCTGTAGCATTCAGTTGAATATTGTATTGATCATTTTCAAAGTGATGCTGTTCCTGGCTCCGCAGCTACTCGACGTCTTTGAGCTGCATCTTGTACAATTTGCAGTTCTGTCTGTTAAAAGGAGGGATGTTTTTCTTTTTTCATTTGTTAATCTGAGAGAGAGGCACAGGATGTTCTTCAGCATCCTGATAAAACACACACGGCGATATTAAAGACTGACAACAACCTATCAAACAATCTTCTACAATGTTTGACTTTTCTCTCACTTTTTAACATGCATTTGATGAGGTAAGTAAGTAAAATGTACCCTTCACAGGATTAAAAAAAAAAACAAAAAGCACTTCACAATAAAAATATAACATAAATGTACGTAAAACAAATGATAAAAGAGAGGAGTATAAAGGAAAATAATACAGATAAAATCATACAGACCAAATCTAGTTAAAGCCTTGAGAGATTTGTGGTGTGTATTGGTGATAAACATAATGTGTTTCTGGGAGCTCTACCTCTTTAACAGGATTTGTACATTCCTCACTAACTCATGTATTAGAAGTCTCATTTAAAATCATTCACAGGTGGGTTTTTATCAACTAAAAAACACTGTTTGTTACTTTAACAATATCATTTAGGATTTTTATCTGATTTATCTGCTAATGGCTGAACTTTATATTCATTAATTGACGTTTTAAACAAGCCCTCCTATGCTGTGTTATAAATTTGAATATTCCTATAAAGACGTTAAAACATGCTTCTTGTTTATTACGTGATTCCCCCTCTCTTCTCTTTCTTAGTTGACCCCCCCTCCCCCCCCCCCCCCCCCAGACATTTTAAGTTCATTTGTTCACTAACAGGTGGATTGGGGCAGCGTCTGCAGTGGTGAAGACGCTGAACAGATCTGTTGTGATGAAGAAGGAGCGAAGTCACAAAGTGAGGCTTGGTTTACAGGTTAGTTTATATTCTAATCCTCATATGGTCATGAGCTTTAATGACCAAAACGACAAGATGCAAATGCAAGTGACCAGGTTAGAAATGGAGTGAGGAGCTCAGACGTTCAGGAGGAACTCAGAGGTGAACCGCTGCTCCTCCACGTTGACAGGAGCCTTCTGAGGTCAGGAAGCCTCCTGGACGCCTCCCTGCCTGGGGAGGTGTTTCAGACATGCCCTGACATCAGGAGGCCCGCTTGACAAATTAGTTTTAAGGAAAAAACTTTTTTACGTATTCTCTGCCCTCTAGTGGATGATCTAAATGCTACAGGTGACAAGTGCCAATTTTATTTCCCTTTTTTTTAATTTACAGAATAAAACATTAAATATGTGACAACAACAGCAGTAAATGTGTAAAAAAAAAATTGACATTTCAGATCATTTTTTATGTATCAAACTTTAAATTATTAAGTGATTACACTTAGGAAGAGCATTTTTCTCTCTATTTTAACAATATACAAACATTGTAGGCATTTGGGGATATTTAAAGATTCTACATTTGTGTATCATTTGTGCAAACTGTGATTTTTGCCTAATTCATGTCAGTTTGTCCTTTTCAAGTCTGTCAAGTCTCTCTAAGAAAGGAGCCAGTTGTCCCAGTGAGGGTGGGCAGAAAGCAAAGATGAGGCAAAAGAAAAAATACCCAACATGACTTGGTTCATTTGCACAAACCTGTTTACAAGTCTTTTTTCCTCTCAAGTCCAAGTTAAGTCTCGGGTGTCAATATTCTGAATCATCACTAATGAGAAACCAGCACTAAACTGCAGAAATGGCACAGAAGACCGTCTTTACACAATAAAGGGACGCTATATATCCACTCTTCAAACAAAAATGCAACCACTTTTCAACTTTTCTGCAGTTTTTTTCAAGTTGATGAAACATCTCTGACCTCAACAATGAGACAGTGATGGAGGTGGTTAGAAAATGTCTAACTCTGCTCCTCTAACCTTAGCTTGAACACTAACGCCACCCACAGGCCGGTACAGCATAGACGCCATTAAGCAGGTGACATCAAAGATCACACAGATCTGCTCAAAACTAAGTTCTCCTGCTGCACAGACCTCAAGAGACTGTTCCCCTCTCATGTAATCCTCTGACATCTCCAGAACATATTGAGATTTATTCTGCACATGAAGACTTGTGCAGAATTCTTCTGCCCAGTGGGTGGGGAAATATTTCCCTCTAGACCAAAGCAGTGGATCACCAAACTGATGCGTCCTCATAATCCTTAATGCAACCTGGAAAAAACAGTTTTTGAACGACCCACCTGTAGATGAGTATAATGTATTCAGAGCATGCTGCTGTTTCTGCAGAGGTATGCAAACTGATTGCTTTCTACAGTCTCTTGGCACCAGCTTCAGAATGTCAGAGGAAGTATTCACCAGCGAGTCCAGCTCTCATTTCCTCCGACTGTTCCTGTGAAGTTCTCTGGTTAGCACAGGTGTGAGGGATACAAACCTGGAGGATGTGATTAAAAAATGTGATAATAAAACATGTGTGATTATTATTCCACCTGGTTTTTCCTTCTTGATCTGAATGCAGAGGATGGATAAAAGGAATCCAATCATTAAGAGAAATGATTCACAGATTTCTTTGAAGCTGATTTACCAGGTAAAGAAGGCAGCAAAGATAGCATCCTACACACTACCTGGAAAAACTGAAGTTTATGATGAGCTTTTGAATCCTGAGGCTCTGCTATAAACACATTGTAAACATTCACTGTGTGCTCTCTCTTCCTGACTTCACGATGCTTGTGGGTAAAATGTAGAGGCGTCTCATTTTATGCTTTCATTCTTTTGAAGTTTCTAAATGCCCAATCATTTTTTAGAGGTGTGCTTGTTTCATTTAGTGTCTAAACACTTTACCTTGAAATTGATTTCCATTCAAGTCTGATTAGTTTTAAGACACATACTCAAACTTTAATATCCATTCCATCAGGCAGCAGAAACCCCCTGAAAAACAGACTTTTTCTAATGCATCTGAAATGCAACAGCAGATCTTTTTTTCTACTCCAGGTGGAGTTTCCTGGAGGTGTGGCTCTGTGTTGTTGTAGGTCAATTTTTCATTTCCAAATGTGGCATTTAGTTTCCGAGTTGCCTTTGCCGTCACGTCTGAGCTGACTGTGTTTTGCTCCACTCAGTCTGCAGGACTGTGCCAAAAATCCTCCAGCTATGGGAGTCTGGGGAACTTTCTGTCTCAGTCTCCCATTCTTCTCCGTTTTCTTCTGCTTCAAATTAATTTTGTCAATTCAATTTACCTGAAAGGAGCCAATTTATTAGGACTAAACAATTCTGTAGTAAACTGAAGGTTTAATTATTGTGTTCATTTTAAAGCAGCAAGGTTTGAATAGTTTTAAGCCTGGTTTTGCTTATAGTTTGATGCAAAACGTGAAAAATAAATGCATTTTTATTTATGTAGCCAAAAATCTGCTTAGGCCATATAGCCTACTCTTCTGATTTGCCAAATTTATCATATTAAATCAGCTGTCTGCTGCAAGTAAGATACTAACAGCTGATTTCAGTTCCACAGAACCTTAAAAAAAAATTTGAACTCTCTAAAAAAATTAAATAAAATGTGCATTTCCTGGAGCCAGATTTTCATGGACCAGCAGGTTTGACCCTTTAAGCCAGTCAAGAAGAAATTTGTCAGAATAACAACCAGTGCGTCTCTTCTTTAAGTCTTTATGCTAGATTAAGCTGTTTGCCTCCTGAATTTTGTCTACAAAAACACATTCCTTTGAGCCTAGAACTGCACAAATCACATTTTGTTGAAGCATGTGTTGCATTTTTTAAATGGCATATTTGAAAACGATGCATTCAAATGCAGAATCTTAATAAATTGGGCAGATTTTGGGAGATTTGTAGCTTTGATCTGGTATGGAATGAGAAGTGCTCTGATTTGAACAAGAAATCCATTCAAAAAGAAACTGCAAGCAGCGTCGGCTATGAATTTTTAAAAAGGCAGTGCTGAAAACTCTATTTAAATGAAAACATTCATCAGTGTTTCCCTGGGTCGTTTCTCCACAGGTGATATTCTGATCCTTTTAACAGCCGAGAATAACACAATCATGAGTCTGGAAAGACTTTCCAGATCTCCTCATTTTCAGTCTTTTGTGAAAAACTCTTCAAAACTGGGTCAAATAGTTTCTAGTGTCAAACACAGACAGCGTTTCATCCCTCCAACAAGACTAAAGCATCTTCATGTTGACGTGCAGAGCGCTAACTTCTCCTCAGACAGACTTTTTAAAAACATTTTGATTTTCTTCAACACATTTCCATCGATTGGAATCCAACCTTCCATCATGGCCTCTTTTAACAGAACAGTGTTTAAATTCAACCCAACAAGTAACACTTACAGGCAAAATATTTCCCCAACCTGAGGCTGCAACACATCCAGTTCCTTTATTTAGCTCGCCTTTGGTTTATTAAAAGATTCCTTCTAACGTAGTCTTTGCCCCAGAGAGTGTACACAAGGTGCTCGTTTTGTGAGAGCAGCTATTCAAAGCTATTCATATTCATGATCTTAGATAGCCTGAATGTTGTTTTATGCTTAGGGTGGGAGTTTTTACGAGAACCTTCTTGAAAAAACACACTCAGAAAGCCGATGTTTAGTCACCTCACAAGTCTAACCCGACAGGCACGAAACTTTTAGATTCAACCTTGAGAAGTGCTGTTAGAAATCTTGTCAAAATATGGATTTATTTATGGAGAAAAGCACTGATGGACTCTTTTTCATAACACTATATACTGTCTGGAAAGAATGTGATCTACAACAATTCTTTTTTTTTTTTGTATGATTTAAGGCACTAAAAGCAGAAAGAATGATTTTGTTTAACTCATACTTCAAAAGTTTCATTTCTTTTCAGTCACTTTTCACTTTAAGGAATCCACTATAGATCCATTCACACAAACAAACCCCAGATTTACTTTACACCTGAATTAAAACAAGAGAGGTAGAAATAAAGAAATATCTCTGTCCTTTATTTAGCTCACAAAATGCAGAAATAAGAGCTCATGTGTGATGAAAGAACAGGACGCCCTCTTGTCCTTTGAGTTCCCGGTGTGATTCCTCTATAGTTGGAAGGAACACATCCTCTTGTTCCCTTTCTGAAAAAGGGCAACATGGAGGAGCAACACACTGTATATATCCTGGATGTCTGAGCTCCTCACCCTAAGGTTAAGTCTGCATGGCCACTCTGTGAACATTTTGGTCTCCTGTGGTTGAAATCTTGTTCATTAGCCAAAGCTCATAAACCTTATGTGAGAGTTGGGAAGTAGACCGACACATTTTTAGTGCTCAGTCTCCAGTTTAGCACTTCCAAACCACCTGTCGACCTCCAAACTGTGGACAGAACCCTAACAATTGTCTTTACAGGTTCTCCAAAAGAACAAGATCCCAGATAAAAGGGGTCAAAATGAGCTGTCTTTGTAAGGTGGCTCAGCCTTAGAGATAAGGTGAGGAGCTCCGTCTTCCGGGGGGAGCTCGGAGTACAGCTGCTGCTCCTCCACATCGAAAGGAGTCAGCTGAAGAGGTTTGGGTGCCTCCTGCCTGGTGACCCCCAGGAACACCCTAAAAACAGTTTGGATTTTTAACAACGTGGGAAGTAACAATAAACACAAGGACACACACAATTGCACTTATATGAAGGAGTTGGTCAGATCGCTCCATATTATCGATGTCATCAACTGAATTCTGAGGAGATAAAAATCACACAACATTAGTTTGTTTATCCTACAATGACTTCATGAACATCTGAGTCAAAACTGAAAGTCCTCCCCACCTCTGGAGGTTTTCTGAAAACCTCCTGACCTGAGAGGCACCTGGCTGCAGTGCAGACACAAGATGGCAGACAAAGATGGCGGACAGCCACTCTTGTACTACCATACCGGAAGCTCTCTACCGGAAGTGACGCAATTCTCCGAACCGGAAGCGAATATCCTTTTTCTAGATTGGCTGTGGGGATTTCAAGCAAGGTCAACAACCCTCCCCCTAACCTAACCCTAACCCTAACCAATTCCGGTACGGTATACGGAGGTTGCTGTCCGCCATCTTGTGTCTGCAGCCAGGTACTCTTGCCTGACCTTGGCACTCTGGTTAACTGGGGTCCATGATGCCCGTGGAGTCCTCCGACAGAGGCCGGGGTTTAACAGCAATACCTGTGACATCATCGCCCTGGCCTCTGGGTGACTCCACCTAATAATCCAACTGAGTCTCACACACATTTCTCAAGGTCACATTCAGACTAGAGAGAAACCCATGAAGGAAAATGCTGCTCAGACTGCTTTTATTATACAACAGTAACCATTTTAGACGTGTCCTCCTCATCAGTGACCTCTTCCTCCTCGACGTTTCATCCTGGGAAGATAAACCTCATCATTCGTTTGATGAACATGAGCTGGATGGTGAGAGGAACCACGGTCACCTGATGGAGCACAGAGAAAGTATTAAAGTATAGGTGTCTCAACATTTAGAAGGAATGTAAGAAACCTAAACACTGAAGAGATTTTAAATATGTTGTGGTTCCAGAATTTTACTCATTTTGTTCTAATATTTTAAATCAAAACAGATGTTCAAGACTAATATTGGACACCTGCATTATTGTGGTGGTTTTAATGTGATGGAAAATGTAAAAGGTACTAACACAGCATGACATCATCTCCTTTAGCAGGCAAAACCACCCCAGACCATCAGGACCCAGATGATCCACTGCCAACATCCTGGGACCGACACAGCAGAGGGCCCTTTGGAGGTCACATGAATCTGACAATAATCCTTAAAGTTATTTTTCTGCCTTTTTAAAAAGTAACTTATGTGTAAATGTCAGAAATATTTACCATCATACATCTCAAATAGCCTCTCTTCTCTTTCTTTACATCATTACTCACCATGCAGATGAGCATACTAGGTCAACCAGAAAATCTAAATACCTAAACATTTCTATTCGTCAAACCAAAGGTTGTCCATGAAACCATCTAATAGATAAGGTAGTGATTATAACTTTTTATACAGGATGATCAAAAACTCTTTATTAAACCACTAAACAATTGTACTATATAATGGATACTGGTCTAAAGAGTCCTGGCAGAAAAAAATAAACTTTCAGGTTCTGCCTGCAGAGATCCATAATGGCACCGTGAGCAGATGCTGATAGAAACTCTGCACTCAGTGCGACACACTCCGTCATTTAAAAGACACAGAGTGGTAAAGAGCTGCAGCGAGAATGTGTGGCAAATAGGAGATTGGAAAATAATATCAGGACTGAAAAGAAAAAAGGAACAAATAAACAGACCAGAAATGAGAAGGAGAAGTTCCTTGGCTCGGAGATGTCACTTGAGAAGAAAGTGCTGTCAGTTAAAGGGAACGGCTTAAGAACAGCAGTAGAAATGAAAAGGAAAAGTTTCTTGTGACTTCACTTTCAGCTTCCAACCTTCAGGTTTTAATTTTAACTTCGTGTTGCTGAAGACAGAGATGAGCTGTTCAGTTTGTGAGTTCTGCCTTATTTGTATGCTTGTTAATCTCAGTTGTGTCTCTTAATATTTTATCTTCCTCTTTTGGAGACATTTGCTCCAAAATCAACATGGTTATGAATTTTTTTTTTTTTTACTGAGAAAATATTTAAAAATAAAGAAAGATTCACTAATTTGGACCAGATGTCTTGAGCATCACTGAAAAGGACTTTTGGATTTAATCATTTCTCTTGTCCTCGGTATCTCGGTATTCTGGACACAAGCAGCAGATGGGGTTAAGTGACTTTTCATTAACCCAGTCATATTAGCACAGACTGGCTCAAAGAAAAGATTTAAAAATATGAAAAAGTTACACACTGTGCCTTTAAATGTTCAGTTGCACCATAGAAATGATTAAATTACAAAATTTTGATTAGATCAACCCCCTAACCAAACCAGATGTTTAGGGAATAATCACTATAGCTTTAAAGGCATATTGTGGAAATATAAAACATTTCTTATTCAAATCATCATCAATTTAGAGGAAATTAAATCATGACAGAATTCCTGCATAATAAAGGGTTGAAAATAGTTTTTAGTCACATTTTCAGTGACACAGAAAAGATGTTTTTATATCAATTTTTCCAGTTGGTGGCGCTCAGCCAAACCTGCTATGTAACAGGTTGGGAGTTACCTCACTAAGCCACTAATCCTGCTTTGTAGAAAAGGATTCAGCTGTGCAGGGAGCAGAAAGCAAAACCAACTGTGGAAAACACGTTCAGACCATAAAAACAAGAGCAAAGAGCCAAGTTAGACTAAAGAAAGTGTCATCAAACTATAACAAACCCCAGAGCTTACGACAACAACCACCTCCCAGAGGTACGTTTGCCAATATGTAAGAACCATTAGCTTGAACAGCCTTCTGCAATGTTCAGCTGGCAAGAGGTTAGGATTTGGAAACTCTTCAAACCCCGAGGCCCTTGGCTAATTTTTGGAACTTCTGCCTGAAAAAGCAAATTCAATCAGTAAAGCCTCCTGAGTTGTGAAGGCAAATTGAACAGCCGTGGGCTTTATGCAGTAAGGAACTAATTTAAAATAGACCTGGCTATTGCTGCTGATAAATCCTCTTTTCAAAACTAAAATGACAGCATTTTGCTACGTGTGTCAACGTTCTTTCAGCACATTAATTACCCTCCGTCCTAAAGGAACATGGATTCCATTAGGTGTGATCTAATGATATCACCAACAACGCAAATGGAACTGCAGCAAACAAGAAGGCTTGTCAACAAGCTCCAAAAGGTCTTTTTTCTCTCTACACAAGTGTGTCAATCACACAAGTCCAGATCCATTCCAAAGGCAGCAGACTGAAACGCTCCGACTGGTGTTTCCTCAGTAGACAGTTGTGTGTCCCAGTGTGCATGACAAAACCTGACAACGCAAACTCTAAAGTTACAAGTGTTTTAGGTAGCATGTTTCAAAAAGGAATTTTGAAAAAGGAGAACATGCAAAAGTGAAGACGTGGAGAGAATAAATTATTAAATGTCTACCCAATCAGAGCACAGATTAATAAAATACCTGCAAAAACTAATAAATCAACAGATGGTAGAGCAGCTCCTCCAGAATTTATTTAAATATTAACTGATTTAAAAGCCTTTCATTCCTTGAAGGAACATCTTTGATGCTGGAGTTCTAAACTAAGATCATAGTAATGAAGTCTTGATGCGTTCTCCCTCAAGATCATGCATGGTCTGTTAGCACCTGTTTTGTGAATGACTCTCAGCTACTCCCACATCAAATTTTAGCTCAAAATCTATCACACTGATGGAGTTATCCCCATTTTTCTGTCTGTAAATGTTGATTATGATCTTTGGGGCTGACCCTAAAGTTAATCAGTTATAGTTGTACGTCTAGTGCTTACTCTGAAAGTTTCAGTAAATTCTGTCCACGGGTTCAAACGTGGACACAGGTTGGCTGATCATCTGTTCCCAAAGTAAAGATATTTAGTTGAAGAAACATTGCTTTGTATAAGATGTTTTAGCAGCAGTAGTTTTTTCCCCTTTTTAAAATTAAATAAAATTCATATGGACTATTCTTCTGCCTGCTAACATTTTATCATTTATTTCTTTAGAGCTGACTATTTCCTTACATGTAATGCAGTGTGAATGTAAAGACATTATTTACTACAGAAAACAGAATCAGGTCACTTCTACGTTCTGGATTTTTCTTTTGGGCGTGCCAACATCTTACTTATTTCATCCTAAAACCTCATATAAACATTTCAAATTCCTACAAATGTCAAAAAATAAGAGATATTTATGTACCTAGAATAATACCTGACAAAAAAAATTATATTCTCTGCTTTTTTAGAAAAAGTACTTGTCTTTTTCCAAATGAGAAACCATCCGTCTGAAATCCTATATGCACTAAAGCCAGTCTTCAAATTGTTTTTTTTTATTATTATTATTTTCACACGTTCCCAGCAGTAAACCTGACTCATATCCTGAGGGCGCCTTCTAGCTCCAGGTTAGAGAGGTGAGGAGCTGAAACCTGTGATAGTGACAGTGACTGCAGCTCCCTCCCACAGATCTACCTGAGGGAACTTCGACATGTTTACAGGCTTTGCTAAATGTGTCTGTTTGTGTGGGCAGAGCCTTTTTCCCTGTGTGTTTAAGCTCTGCTGCAGAAAGTTTATCAGCTAGGAAAACTTCTGCACTCTGTCTCATGTATGCATATGTGTCTTCTTATTGTCCAGGGGTCAAGACATCTAAAGTGATAGCTGAATAAATTGACAAAACACTTCAGGTTTGTGTGACATCCACAAGTCGTTACAGCAAGGTGACAGCTCTTACCTTCAGCTGGCTGCTGTCAGCAGGTGCTAAATGCACAGTCATTAGCTTTAGCTTGATGGTCTTTTCTCTGTGTGAGCCTGCAAAGTGTTTCTCATGACACCTGCAATAACAAATGTGTGCAACATCTTAATCCCCTCATGAGTTTGACTGAACATTCTCTGACACATCTTTGATTTTGTGCATGCTTTTCTTTCTATAAAGGAAACCTAAGATAGTATAATCATTGGAATCTGCCTTCTTAGATAAACACCGCCTAGATTTGGGATTGCAATTGTCTTCACTGCTCTGGGAGGGTAACAGATTGCCGGCCTGTGCCAGGGCAATCATAAGTGATCACACCTGTGCGAGGCAGAGCTTCTGCCAACTTGGACCCTTCTGCTCAACTTCTCATTAAAATGCAAGATTGATAACACCTGAGAGACTCCTGTGGGTAGAAAACATAAAGGTGACAGCATATGATCCGCTCTGCAGTTTGAGGTGTTTGTGTTTCTGGCTGGAGCAAGTGGTGGGTTTATTTGTGCAAGTTGGAGCACTATAGAACCACAAACCAGGGCAGTGCTTAGCTGGGACCTGCTGCAGTCATGGCTGCTGGATTCCTGATAAGAAGGTACTGAATTTATATTTAAAAGGCTATGGTGAAATGTAAACTTTATGATGAATGAGATTAATGCATTTAATGTAATTTATTTTTTTCAGAATATTGCTCTTCTACTTGTTAAATGGTGTGAACTATGCCTCAGCTAGGGTGAAAGGTAGGTCTAAAATGCTGCAAAAAACTGAACATTAACCTTAACCCACTTTGTTGAATGTAGCCAATTTTGAAGTCATCTTTTCAGTTTTAGAGGCACATTTCAAAATTAAACATCTGGTGGGGGAACATTGTTCAATTTGAGTCTTAAGACTGATTCAGTCCATGGGTTGTGTGGGTTTACATTTATTTATTTATTTATTTATTTATTTATTTTTACTTTACACAGCTACTGAGTTGGAACACCCTCAGCGACCCCGAAAGAAATGCTTGCACGGTCACAAAAGGGATAGACTGAATATCTATTCAGGATCTAGGCGTCCCTGGTCTGAAGACTGCAGCGACGACGAAGAATCTCGTCGTGAAATTCATTTCTTCATAGTTAGACTTCCACAAAACCTTCAAGATGAAGGCTTGCATGAGACACCAGGACCCCACCACCCGCAGCCAAGTTATCCTGGTCCAGGACCCTACCACCTGCTGCCTCAAGAGCCCCAACACCCAATGCCTCCAAGGTATCCTGGTCCAGGACCCCACCACCACCCACCACATCAAGGGCCCCACCACCTGCTGCCTCCAAGGTATCCTGGTCCAGGATCCCACCTGCTGCCTCAAGGGCCCCACCACCCATTGCCTCAAAGCTATCCTGGTCCAGGACCACACCACCACCACCCACCACATCAAGGGCCCCACCACCCATTGCCTCAAAGCTATCCTGGTCCAGGACCACACCACCACCCACCACATCAAGGGCCCCACCACCCATTGCCTCAAAGCTATCCTGGTCCAGGACCACACCACCACCACCCACCACATCAAGGGCCCCACCACCTGCCGCCTCCAAGGTATCCTGGTCCAGGACCACACCACCACCCACTGCCTCAAAGCTATCCTGGTCCAGGACCACACCACCACCCACTGCCTCAAAGCTATCCTGGTCCAGGACCACACCACCACCACCACATCAAGGGCCCCACCACCTGCCACCTCAAAGGTATCCAGGACGCCACCACCCGCCTCAAAGGCCCCGCCATCCACGGCCTTCAAAACATCCCAAATTCGGTCCATCAAAACTTTGATCATGTTTTTGACTTCCTCAATCCTAATTCTGGACATCATCCAAAGCGGCTGCATGACTCGGATCGGCAAACCTGAAAATGTCCTTCAGTGGACTTGGCAGACAAAAGGGACAGATGGTAACTCATGCTAAGGATGAGGGAGTGAAATGCTTGAAGATTTCAAAATGGTGAATGTAAAAACTAGATGTTTCCCTCTGACCCACCTGGTTCTTTTTGAGCCTCTTCCCCTGGTTAGACTCATGGGAGACTCCAGGGTGGTTGAAATAACCAAACATGATGTTTGTATTAATAAACATGTGAAATCCACCATGTGACCATTTAATCTTTGTAAGATGCATTGAATTTATAGGTTATCTTGTAGATTAATGGTATAGGGTCAATTCAGAGTACCAAAGACTTTCAGGGCACTTAATCTTCATGTGCTGTGGTGACGATGGTAACTTTACAAGTTACTGGTACTTGAATCTCCTGCCTGAGTTTCATTTAGTTTTTTAAAGCCCTTTACAGTCAACTACAGACCACATGCTTTACAAGCTTAACTTTAAAAATTTAAAAGCAATGGGCTTTTCTGAAATAAAGGTTTAGGGTTAAACTTAAAAGGTCTAAAGCGTAGATCCAGTGGTAGCTAGTTCCAGAGTTGGGAGCTCTGCTACAGAGGGCTCAATTGCCCCAGGGTTTATCTGGTTCTCAAAACAACTGAAAATTCAAGGATTTACCACTGACCCAAACTCAAAATGGAATGGGCTATGCCATTAAAAGCTTGGATAACTGTATATAAATCAAATTGAGTGGCAGCCAATGGAGTGAGGACAAAATGGGAGCGATGTGCTCTCATCGGGAGATGTCAGTCAAAAGGGCATGCAGCATTTTTGGACGATCCTGTTGAGGGTCAACTGACACCAACGTAAAGGGCCTTGCAATGGGCTCTGTGCACGCAGCTACGTGACGTAATTTCCGGTAGGTCAGGATGGATGTAAACTTCCGGTAGCCGCTGGAAGCACATACTCTGTTTGCCAGTTTCCTTTCGGGAGCTTATCTTCTTTTTTTGTGCGTGGCCTATGTCAAGCTTTTGTGTTCATGTCCTAAACATGACATGCACACTGACAAAATTTGCATTTCAACAACGTACTGATAGCAGGTCTAACCACTGCTGTATGCCATTCTGTACAGTATCAACAAGATCAAATTCCCACCTCCCATCTTTAGCACGGAGACCGGAAGTCTCGTACCATCCTCACGCCAAACACGGAACTGATGCGTGCACAGAGGCTATAGTCATCCTAGAGATTAAAGCGTGCATGGCCATCAAGGTCAGCATGGCTTAAAGGCATACTCGGTAGCCAGGTAAACAATGGTAGCTTTAACGTTTTTTTTAAAGCCTCTTAACGTTTCAGCATAGTGTAGCCATAAATATATTGTGGAGATTTTAAAAAAAACCCGAAAGAAATCAAAGTAGTTGTCCCGCAGTTCACTAAAAACTTCAGCCAATCCTATCGTTCGGACCGAACGATAGGATTGGACAATCCAGCTGTCTGTCTGCCGCAATTCCGCACTGCTTGGATTGGCATTAATCCGCCCGGACACATTTTCCGTCTGAACATCCCGGAAGTGAAAGGAGGACAGAATTGGCGAATTAGCAATCGGTTAGAGCTTCCATTTTAAGATAAAAATACCAGAGTCCCCCCCAAAAAACATCTTTTCAGCTAGCAGAAAACTAAAATCGTTTGGAGGTGAAAAGAGGAAAAGCTGGGGGAACTGTGAAGTAAGACTCTGCATTGTTATCGTCGCAAAACGGGGTCCCATCCCGGGGGAAAGGCTGGCTTATGGATTTTACCCATCGGGAGGGGTGAGTGCACAGAGTCGTGTTTCTGTAAACTAGCAAGCGAGACCTCGTTTGTTTACCTGGCTACTGAGTATGGCTTTAAAGGTTTAACCTTGGCTAAAAGACTGAGGTGGTAAAAGCTCTATTGGACTTGGTCAACTTGCTTGCAGAAAAATCATCCCCAGGTTTTTAGTGTCACTAAAGTTCAAATTCAGAGCACCAGTGTCAAATGGAGGCATTCTCACCAAACAAGATGTACTGGACTAAAGATCAAAACAAAGTTTGATTATAACTGTTTTACTGCAGAGATGCCATCAGGGAGCAGGAAGTAAATGTTGCTGTTGCCAGGGTTTACTGGTAAATCTGAAGGTCATCAGCATAAAACTGGAAGCATGAGTGATGCTGAGTTAAAGTGGCAGCAAAAGGAGGGGACTGAGAATGAAACCCTGACACCCCACAAGATGGGAACTGGAAGAGGCATTGTTGATCCAGACTGAAAAGTATCTGTCAGGTAAGACTTACACCAGTAGTGTCCATTTCTGCTCCTCAGCAGGACTAGTAGACTGCGACCAATTTGGTCACAAGTGCAACGTAATTTCTGAAAGGTGCACCAAAAAAAAAAAAAGGTTACAGCTGTTCAAAGAAAAGTATTCCTGCTTCTAGACATGCATTAGACCAAAGATACTCTGAAATACAAATCTTAACAGGACACATTAAAATCTATGAGCAAGTCATTGAACAAATGGGAGCTCTGCTTCATCAGAGCAGCAAGATCCACTCCAGAAGCTTAAGACTCATGCAGTCTCATGGATGAGGAAAACTCCCCGACACTGAACGTCTCTCAATGGTTCAACCACAGACACACATTAAACCAGAAGTACGAAAATATAAATCTTAATGGGTCACATCGACAGAACAATTCAGCGGTCTGGGGCGGGGTGGGGGGGAGAATAACGCAGCTTAACTATTTCTGCAGCATGAGTGCAGCAACATGCTCCAGAAGTGAAACTAAAACAGCAGTCAGCTGTAGTCAGATCAGAGTGTAATGACGAGGACGATATTGCACTGGCAACATGGATTTAATGAAAGAAATAGCTCAGGAGACACAATAGCACGCGGGTCAAGTGTGCAGGGGTTACAGCTCTGTGCTGGTTTTACTAGAGTTTCTATGATCTGGGTTGCCTCCGGATGTCTGGGGCTGAGATCCCTTCTGTGTTTTCCATGGGTCTACAGGAGCAGGTCTGTGGCTCCTCTAACTTATCTAAATATGGAGAAACCTTATATTCACAAGCCCACATACACACACACACACACACACACACACACACAGGGGCTCACAAGGTGTTCACACAAGTATGGACTCAGCTGTTCCCAGACACATTGACTTGGGCTGTGGTTGACACTGAACACACCTTGAATTAATCATTACTGTGTACATTTTAAGAACATTGCAATTGTATATTCATATATATTTTTGCCCTCTGTTTTGTTTGTTTCTTCTCTCTTTGCAGGTCTAGAAGTGGATTCTTTGTACCTCTGAAATCAGACTAAAAATGTTCAAAAATAAATCATCTTCTAAAAAAGGATGCAGTTTGGTACAAACAATCTTTTCTAAAACCTTGGACAGGATAAATGAGAAACGGGCTTAAATGAGCTAAAACAAGGGGTCCATGTTAGTTTTTTTAAGAAGGAGCCTCACAGTGGCACACTTGAAGGCAGTTGACACCTGAGCTAAGACATGAATTTTAGAAAAGACCGGGGGGGGGGGGGGGGGGGG
>SSNR01000060.1:1485323-1553617 GCA_006937965.1 Callopanchax toddi | reverse complement strand
GGGGGGGGGGGGGGGGGGGGGGGGGGGGGGCTGATGAAATTAAAAACCTCTCAGTAACTTAGTGATAAGAATGCCAAAGGAGCACCCAGTAGTCCACACACGCTGCACAACTGGCATTTGTATGATTGTGATTGGAGAACCTTCTGTGCTGGTGCATTTTAGACCCAGTAGGTATTTACTAATTTGAGCTAAACTAGAATTGTCTTTTCACAAGTTTGATGCAAAGTTTTTGTATTGTAACTGCATTAAACCACTTGAGTGAAGTCTTTAAGTGACACTGGAAAATGATTAATGTCCCTTAATTTAGATTAGCTTTAGTTGAGTATTTAGACGTTACTGTAATGTTTGAGTTCCTGTTAAAGTATTTGGGAAATGGTGATCATATCTGGATCTGGATCAGCTTTTAAATCTGTATGAAAACAAACATTTATCATCTAGAATGAGCTCAGTCCATTTGTGTTAGTTGACCTTAAATGTTTTTTTTTTTTTATGTTCACATTTTGAGGGGAAATCCTGAGATTTAAGTGACGTCCTAATGCTTTGTTCTTTTTCATCAACGCAGTGGCTTAAATGATGAGTCAGAACAAATGAAAAGATAGTTTGAAAAAAAACTGAGTAATATAAAAAAAAGCTGAATGTTATTCTGGAAGTTTAAAATAATCTTAAAATGTGGAATAATTCCAATCAATCACCCATAGATCATTTGATAACAATAAACTTGAGTAAATAAGAAGATGGAATGAGGTGATTAAAGGAATAGATGGTGTACTTTAGTGTGTTGCACCCCCTGCTGGATATACTCCACCTCTCAAAGGTTAGGATAAACTACATCATTTTGTATGTATTATTGTATGTTTCCTGTTCCCACTCCAATCTGTATTTTAAATGTAATTTTCTGTTGTTTTTTTATTTGAGGGAGGACTTTGTTTATGAAGAATACAGACTAAACCATGCAATCTTATCTGCACTTTATGGGACTTGCCTCTACACTGTGTCTCGTATATGGTCTATATATTGTGGAATGTCAGTAAAAACTTTGAACGTTTTCCTTTCACAATGTTTTCTGTAAAGTAATTTGTTTCACACTTGTGTTGGCTATAAAATGACAAAATAGGATCATAAACAGTTTTATGGGGAAAATGGCTTGTCGTGAGTAAATTCCACCAGATTTATTATGCATAAATATATATATATGCAACATATTACCAACTATAGAAGGAAGAATTGCAAACCGAGATGTCTTCTTTCTTTAGACTTTACAACACTTGATTGGGGAAAATGTTATGATTGTGTACTGGGATTTTATTTAAATAAAAACACGTTTCAGAAGAGTCTTTGTGACATTTTCTAACCAGGAGTAACTGAAGTTTAAGTTCAGCCTGCCAGCATCATTTGTGAAGCTGATGATGCAGCCAAGCAGACAGCGCTGTGCTTGGTGAAATCGATCTCATTCATCAAGCAAGAGGTTAACTGCCACCCTCATCGCCGCCCAGCTTCCTCAGGTGTAAATCAACTGACAAATAAAAAAAGGGAAAAATAAACAAGTGAAAACCGGAGGAAGATCCATCATCATTCGGTCAGAAAGGAGCGTGCTCAGCTCATCACGGTAGAAAGCATGACCAAGGCCGGTGATCAATCTTTGATGCATCGCAGGCTCACCTTGATGTGAGTGGTGTACCACAGCGCCTGTTGTTTTTGAACAGCCTGTAGCTTATAACCACTGTGTAGTTTACAAAGGTGCTAAGATTTTTTTTGTGAATGCAAACTTCCTAAATGTTTTGAAAAAAGACAGAGAACGTGTACTTATCCTCTTCTGCAGGAAAGTCCAGACTGTCCTATCTCCAGTCACTCTCCTGGTTGGATCCCAAAGCATTCCCAGGCCAGTTTAGACAAATAATCCCTCCAACGTGTCCTGAATCAGTCTACGAGTCTTTTCCCAGCAGGACACGCCACAAACACCTCACCCAGATGTTGACTTCAAGTTAAAACCTTCACATTCCTTAGGACCAAACCTGGTCCAATAACACTCAGCAGGTCATCCCACTAGACTTTTACTTTGGAAAGTTAGAGAAATTTGGCATGTCAAATAAAATCCTTCCATTCTTCTACAGAGGTAGAGACACCACCAGATCCATCACAGTGTGGCGTGGAAACTGCACCCTGCAGAAGAAGAAAGGACTTCAGCATGTAGTAAAAATCTCCACAGCACATTTTGAAGATAAAACAGCAGAGTTATCAGGAAGACCGACAACAGAAAAAACATGACCTCAACATTCACTCTTCAAATAGGTGCTACAAGACTATGAAAACACGCACAAGACTGAAAAAACAAAGATTTTTTTAACCATTAGGCTCCTGAATGAATCTTAATTAATCCTAGTCCACTTTTTCTCCTCTTTAATGGAGTGATTTGTTTGTTTTTTTTACCGTCTTATGGTTTATTATCATTTTTTATTTCCTTTTAATTATCAAAAAATCTGTTTGAAGTGTTGGTTACAATATTTATCATGTAAACAAAATTCCTAGAAGGAGTCAAATTTCCACATGTTTCAAATAAGGAAATCAGTTGTTTTTCTCATGTAAAATATTAAGTTGCAAGTTCCAAATTTCCAGGACGTTGCTGCAACAGTCATACTGTATATGATGCAAAAGTGATGTGAAACTCATCTTGTAAACATTTAAGATGCATAAACATTCTGTTTTTAATTATTGTAGTTGACACACAGCTTAACCAAGTTACTGTTTTTCTTTTCTAAAATGACTTTTCTTGAGTAAATGTGACCATAAAGAGATTTTTAGAAAGACTCATTGCAACAATCTTTCTGTTGGAATGCTCCACAAAAAGATAAACAATGTTTATGAGTAAAAAGTGAAGCAACAGACAAAAAAAAAATTGTGTTGCTTTATTTCTTCCTGGAGATAAAAATAAAAACAGTCATCTGGGCAATCTAGATCTAGGGCAATCACATCAAGTGCTTCCACCTGGTCAGGTGGAGTTTGTGGGAGGATTTAGGACTGTCTTTTCTCAGCGTGTCACTAATGTGCAAGATTGGTCACACCTGAGAGCCACCTTTAGGTAACAGAAAACATAAAAACAGCAGCACATATTGCATGTTGTGGATTCAGTCATATGTGAGTTTGCTTGGCAGCAGCGAGCGGGTCTGTTTTTGAGGACGTTGGAAACTTAAAAGCAGCTCAGTACCAGCAGCTAAGTGGTTTGAGAGCTGCAGCAGCCATGCCTGCTGGGTTCACGATTACAAGGTACTGAGCTTAAGTTTGAAATGTAATCATTAAAATAAACACATGTATGTATAGAAAAAATATTTTAACCATTTGCTTCCCCCCCCCAGACTACTGCTGGCTTACTTGTTGGGTGATGTTGGTTACAAGTCTCATGCAACAGGTAAGTTTAAAGTTTTCAAAAATGTTTTTATATTTTAGAGCTTCAGAACTTGTGAAACCTGTAGTTTCTCTTTGTAACTCACCAAGTTATGTATTTTGGGGGGTTCTATGTAAATAATTGATTTCATTGACTTGCTTTTGTCATTCACAGCTCAACAAGTGGCACAAACTCAATTGCAACAGGCCCAGAGACCAGCTGACTACATGCTTTCTCCATATGCTCACCAGATGCAGTCTAAGAACAACCCCTGGGCAAAACTTTTGGAGGGTCTCGTGAGAAACCATGGATTTCGCCAGAACCAACATCCCAGCCCATATCCGCAGCAACCTCTTAACCTGTATCCGCAGCAACCTCATATTCCATATCTGAACCAACCTCACAGCCCATATCCTCAACAAGGTCTTAAATTTCCAACTGCGGTTTTGACATCACAACCGCAACCTGGTGTGGAACCTAAAAAATTAGAGTTCAACATGAACATACCTCTCCAATACATTATCAGAGGTATTGCTCAGTCAAGGAAAGCACCTGAGTGGCTCTCTAATTTACAAGATGGTGCTGATTCACCTCAAATCAGACTTCCAAACCCAGAAGAAGTGAGTGGTCGGAAGACTGTAATGAGTCAGCTTAAACGAAAAGTCCCCAGTGACCCTACCAACCCGGGTTTTCATATCAAACTAACGGCTCCCATAAAGAGCCTTCGAGACAAAAGCGTGCCCCTGCAAAGACCTGGTGAAACTAACGAGCAGGAACGAATCCAACTGAGTTTTCCCGAGTGGCCTGTCTTGCATCAAAGTCTGGGACCCCCTCAAGGTCTAGTACAAAATCCACAACATGCCCAGTTTCAGCCACATTTGTCCCTCTTTCATCATCTTCTCTATCCCCAGAGATTCCAGGATCCTTCTGTTGGACTTGATCCATTCCAAGGACTTCAGAATCCTACTCCAGGCCTTCTCGGTCCTTCTCTAGGATTCCAGAATCCAACTTCAGTAAACCAAAACCCTCCAGTTCTTCTCAATCCTTCTCAGGGACTCCAGAATCCTTCTCAGGGACTCCAGAATCCTTCTCAGGGACTCCAGAACCCAACTCCACCTAACCAAAATCCTCCTCTGGCACAACCCCAGACAGAATGGACTCCATCAGTGATGCAAGGTGGTCAGTCTGTTGTCCTCCCCAAACAAGACCATCAAACCAAGAAGCAGGTCCTAGTTGTAGATCAAATACCTGATGGCAGCAAGGCCTATCCACGATTTGGTCCTCGAGCTTCTCCTGGGCAGACGGCTCCAGGACGGTGGCTTCTGTGCTCACAGCACTTTGTGAGGTGATGGCCTTCATCCTCCTGGCCTCGGGTTTGTGCTGCTGGCCACAGGGTTGACGAAAGTAATCTGAAAATGGACGGATGGACTTTTAAAAGCATGTTTGCATTAATAAATATTGTCTCTGAATATTTGACACCTGGCTCATTTCTACACATTTACAGGATTTGACACAATCTGCTTCCCACTGGTGATTCACAAATTTTTAAGTTATAATAAATTGACTTTCTTATAGTTAAAATGTCTCTTTTATATTGATAATGGCTTAAAAGATGTACAAATGTGGTTTTTGGTTTTCTACTTTTATTCACAAGCTGAGGTGTGGTTCAAAAGTTGCTTCTCCTGCAGTGTAGTGAAGTTATAGGGTAAATGTATCTCCCTAAGGAAATTTTAAAAAAACTCAAGTTATTTCCCTCTAAAGAACATCAGTCAGAATGTTCTGTGACATGGCCAAGGCTCATTGGTCTGCATTTACTGGCCTTAGTGTCAAACTTCCTGTGACATAAATGTGTCTAAAGGCATTGTTGTATTCTAATGTTTTGGCCTCTAGAGGCAGAAATATTCAAACTTCACAGAAGTCAAATGGTGTACAGGGGAGAAAACAATTTGAACTTTGGATTGTCTTAAAGTACTTTCCAAAAAAGTGATCTGGTATAAACTGCTGGCCTGAACTGTGCTTGTAATGCAGTTGAGTTCATATGAATCCTGGTCCTTTACAATTTTACTTTTTAATCAAGTTATCAAATGAAGCTGCAACTGTAAACCCACAATGTAAAAAAAGATGAGCCCAAACTGAGTTCACTGTTCTACAAAACACTGGTTAATTTTAACAGCTTAAAAACACTAAAATGTTGGAAAAGACCATAGTAAGGACTTGCTCTCTGACCTATATGACATATTTGTCCATTTTGAGTAACTTAGTTCATGAGATCTAATTTTCTTCCAACACATGGGCCAGTATGAATAATGGGTCATTTCAACAAAAACATGATCATTTTGTCATTTATTCTGCGAGAAATGTTGAGTTTGGCTTTGGCCTCAACTTGGACCAAGTTATTCATTTTGACACCCCCACCCCCATTTAAGTGTGACATCACAGATTTAAATCCTATAGTATACACAGTCACATTTATTCCTTTTTTGATAAAACCAAGAGTTATTTTACAGTATCGTGTTTGTACATGAGAAAATAACCCAGTAAACAGACAAGGAAAGGCATTAAAGTAACTTATTCTAAAAGATTTTCCAAACATTTACCTAAATATTACTTTCAAAAGGCTGAAATGGTAGTGAAAGGCTCTCCTCAGAACGCTGTCAGGAAACAAAGCTTAAAATTCACCAGTTAATTCAGCCCCATGTGATCAGACTCTACATCGGTGCTGCAGAATTCAAGTATTTGAGGAACCACGCAGCTGTGATATGATTGTGTTTGTGCAGCCAACATATTGAACTTTTTGTGAGACTGGCAGTACAGAGAGCTGCATGTACCAAAATCTAATAATCTGTATCATCTATCAGAGTATTGGTCTGTGGAGTCTAAATGTGGAGATGAAGATGTGGGAACTGCTTTAAGTATTTCTGAAAACAAACTAGTTATAAATAATTACTAATTACCCTTTGGAGAAAGCTTCCTGAATGATCTCTGGGGAAACAGCTAACCCACTCATCAAAATCTTAAAACAGCTCCAATCTCCAAAATTTCACAGCAGTTGAAGTAACAATATTTTAAAAACCTTTACACGGCCGTTAAGAATTCCTTGTTGAATATTTTCCAAATATCTACCATGTACATCAAATTTAAATGGGAGAAGGAGAATGAAAATACCTGACAAGAACTGGTTAAATATTTGTAAGACGGTAGCAACCACTTCAAGCTCTGACCTATGGAGGGAGATCTTATGCATGTTGTGAGATTTTTTTTCTTTTGATTGCACTTAGAGTTAAGGAACCACAAAATAAAAATGTAGAACATGGCTTATGTTGGAGGAACAGTGGATCAGCTGGTCACTTCCATATTTTTTGAGAGTGCCCCAAGATCGCCACCTACTGGACGGACGTAGCAAAAACCTTCAATCTGAGAATACAGCTGGAGGAGAGTTTCACTGTTCTTTACTTGGATTGAAGGGACAGGATAGGTACTTGTTACAAATACTACAAGAAGTCTGTAAAAAGGCCATAACAAGAAAATGGTTAACTGAGGAACCACCAACGATTTCAGACTGGATGGATATTGTAAACGAACTGTGGAGCGATTGACTACTTCCCTCAGAAATTCTGATAGCTTTGGTTATTGTGTGGTTTTGTTTGGTTTTTTTGTTTTTGTTTTGTTTTTCTTTATTATTTTTGCTTTTGTTTGTCCTTCTTTCTGATATATTTACTGTGTTAAAATTGAATATAACCAATAAAAAGATGAAATTAAAAAATAATTCCTTGTTGGAGTTGACCTCTGGATGGATGGATGGATGGATGGATGGATGGATGGATGGATGGATGGATGGATGGATGGATGGATGGATGGATGGATGGATGGATGGATGGATGGATGGATGGATGGATGGATGGATGGATGGAAATGCATCATGCATTTGAGGTTAAATTGCCACTAGGTGTGAGTTTGAATGGTTGTTTGCCCTTTTTGTCCACGTGTGACCCCATGATGGATAATGACCTGTCCAGGTGTAACTCTATCTCTTGTCTCATGATGACCTAACTGGAAACAAGAAGGTAAATGAAAAATGAATGAGTGAATCAGCCTGAGAAACCACATCCTGTTGACACAGCAACGCTTGTGGAGGAATTAGGATTATTCAGATAACTGGGATTTTTCTGCAGAAAAGGCAGCTTTTTTTTTTTTTTTTTTTTTTTTTACAAATTTTCAAACATAAAATGCTTTTAATAATGTATTTAATGAATCATCATGTCACATGAGTTGTAAAACAGAAGTCGACCACTTAAGAGCTGATCAAATCCAGTCACTGAATGCAAATGATCAACATGAAGAAAACAAAACAAATAGACTGAAAATGGTTTATTGTCAGAACATAAAATAAAAGAATAAAAGAAAACAATAACCTGCAGAACTTCAGTGAGATAATCAGTTAAAAAAAATCAGAATCACAGTTTTTTGTTTTCAGTCTCTTGTCCAGAAGGGGAAGATCAGCTGTGTGACGAGCTAACGAGGCAATCACATGAAGTGGTCTCACCTGTGAAAGGCGGAGGATGTGGTTTTTTTTTTTTCTTTCTTGCCTCATTTGTTGCATATGCACAAACTCTTCTTAAGATGCAACACTGATACAGCTTCACACGAGTCCTTGTTACTGGTGGGTGAGCTTGAAGAGGTCCCAGTTCATTTGGAGCTCAAACTGACAGGGCAGCTGCACTTAAATTTCCAGAAGACGTCTGCTGAGTGCAGTTGCAGCAGTCATGGCTGCTGGCTTCCTGATATCAAGGTACTATCAATTAAACTTTTTTTTTTTTTTTTTAATGAAAGCTACATGTTTTAAATGTTCTCACCTGAAATTTGCTTTTTGCTTTTTAATTTTGCAGATTATTGCTGCTTTCCCTATTAAGTGATGCAAACTGCTATTTTGCTTTCCCAAGAGGTGAGTGTCCCTTTTTTATTTTTGAAGGTCAGATTCAATCTGTTAGTCCTGATTTGGTCTGTCATGGTGCAGCTCAGGTAAAGTTCACCATCAGGCATTTACCAGCAAATCACCTTAAGCACATTTTTAAAATTCCTTTAATGATTTCCAAAAATGATTCTTAACTATGTTGCTTGAGAAAAATGTCAACTATTTTGGGCTTTTTCTTATCAGTTCTGTTTTTGCTTCAGTGAACCATTTAAATGGGTTTAGGTTTTGTGTAAATGATGATGGTATCTCACCTGCAGTCAATGCCAGATCAGTTTTAATTCCTATACATTTAAAACCACTTTAATTTCCTTGTCAGTTTAAGTGTGTTGTAGAGGTTGACCACTTTTTTTCCACATCCTCTAGATGGTTGTGGTGGTTTGCTTCACATTGAAGACTTTATTTAAATACTTCAATGTCTTGTATTGCATTTCCTATTAAGCAGAAGCTGAAAAAGGCAGTACTTTGCTGAAGTGGATTTTTGTTGATCTTTGATGGCTCTTAAAACTTCTATTTTGAGAAATGTAGTTCAGCCCTTACTGGATTTAGTAGCTAATGGTTGTTGGCTCTGTTTTAAACCTCACTGCTGTCATAGTAGGTTCAAATGAAATCAACTGCATTCCTTTGTCTCCTAGAAGATGATTCACTTCTCATCTGTGGATCTTGGTGGATTCTTGGATGAGAAGTGAAACATCTCAAATGAACTAAAGTCGGTTGCATTTGCTTGCGTCTACTAGAATTACTATGACCAGGATGACTAACCTTAATCTGTGTACTTGCTGCTAAGATTTATTTTGCAGAAATGTTTAATTTCTGCTGTAAAGTTCTATGTAATTTTATGGTGACCTTTTTACAGAAATGTAAAGGGTTTATGAAATATTGGGACATCTTGTCAGAACTAATCTTCATCTAAACTCAAGTGCCGTCTACAAATGGTTCATGACTTCATAAAAATTTCAGATAATTTAAAGTGGCTCCAGGTCAAAGCTGTGCAGAGTAAAAACATGATTACATGCTGCTTTCTTGAACAGCTATAGAAGGCTTGAGCTGTTGCTTCTGGAAAGTTGGCTTGTATACTGTACATCACTTTGGTTGGTTGCTCAGTGCTTTAAATGTGCTACACAAATGGGTTTGGCAGCCTGGGTTTACATAATGGCTTTTTAATAAAAGGCTTTTAAATTTGTTCAAAAGACAAAATTTCAAATGTTCAAACCTTATAAACTTATTGAAATTATCAAATTAATTTAAACAGTTTAATGCAGGTTTTTCTTGCCAGTCTTTGAGGCCAACAAGAGATGGTTATAAAAGCATGTTAAATCTGAACATTTTGTATAAAAAGGGGAAACTAAAACAAGCATTCACATCTCTGCCATTTGTAGTTGGGTCGGCTTCCTACAGAAAGCAGCTTATCCTTCTGTAACTGAATATTCTGTTCTGTTTTGTTTTCTTCAGCCAATGTGGGGTACCATACAGCTCGGCACAATGGAGGAAGGCAACAAGTACACAACTATGGGAACCGTCGCCCTCTCCATTATATGTGGTATATGAGGCAGCCCAACACAAATACACACCCTAGTGATCAGGTCACAATTTGGCAAAAACCCCTAAAAACTTTTATGGGAGATCTGAGCCGTACCCTGACCAAAACGGAGGTCCTTAGGCCCCATGGGCGAAAAATGGTCCCAATGGTTCGACCTGCACCAAAGAGAACCTATCCATTGGCTGAGCCAAGAGGCTTTCAGTTAAGTGTAGATATCCCTCTTCCCAATGTCATGGAGCAAAATGAGAAAATTGATGGTTATGACGCTGAACCTACATGGCAGAAAGGTGTTCAGATGCAAAGTGGTTCAAACACTCCTAGACTTTCTTCTGAAAAGGGATACCACACAAAAGACTCAAACAAAGAACAGACCAGTAGTGGTGCTATGACGTCAACCATCCAATTAAACGTTTCCATTCCCCTCTCAGCAGCATCTCTGAAGCCTTTAAAACAGTTTAATTTTGACAAACTCCAAACGCCAGTAAGTTTCTTTGTACAGCCTGAAAAACCAGACTTGAGCTTAACGCAGACTGAATCAAAATGGCCCACCAGTCAGGCGGCACAAGAGCAAACACAAAAACCAACTGGGTCAAAGTGGTCCTTCAGTCAACCATCAAAGGAACAAACGCCAACAGTCTCTAAATGGTGGTCCTCTAGTCAAGCAACACAGGAACAAACGCAAACGCCATCAGGATCTAAATGGTCCTTCAGTCAACCATCAAAGGAGCAAATGCCAATGGTATCTAAATTTTGGTCCTCTAGTCAACCAACACAAGAACAAACCCAGACTGGGTCGCAGTGGCCCGCCTACAGTCAACCAGCAAAGGAACAAACCCAGACTGGGTCGCAGTGGCCTGCCTACAGTCAACCAGCAAAGGAACAAACCCAGACTGGGTCGCAGTGGCCCGCCTACAGCCAACCAGCAAGGGAACAAACCCAGACTGGATCGCAGTGGCCTGCCTACAGTCAACCAGCAAAGGAACAAACCCAGATTGGATCACAGTGGCCTGCCTACAGTCAACCAGCAAAGGAACAAACCCAGATTGGATCACAGTGGCCTGCCTACAGTCAACCAGCAAAGGAACAAACCCAGATTGGATCACAGTGGCCCGCCTACAGCCAACCAGCAAAGGAACAAACCCAGACTGGGTCGCAGTGGCCTGCCTACAGTCAACCAGCAAAGGAACAAACCCAGACTGGATCGCAGTGGCCTGCCTACAGTCAACCAGCAAAGGAACAAACCCAGACTGGGTCGCAGTGGCCCGCCTACAGCCAACCAGCAAAGGAACAAACCCAGATTGGATCACAGTGGCCTGCCTACAGTCAACCAGCAAAGGAACAAACCCAGACTGGGTCGCAGTGGCCCGCCTACAGCCAACCAGCAAAGGAACAAACCCAGATTGGATCGCAGTGGCCCGCCTACAGCCAACCAGCAAAGGAACAAACCCAGATTGGATCGCAGTGGCCTGCCTACAGCCAACCAGCACGGGAACAAACCCAGACTGGATCGCAGTGGCCCGCCTACAGCCAACCAGCACGGGAACAAACCCAGACTGGGTCGCAGTGGCCCGCCTACAGCCAACCAGCAAAGGAACAAACCCAGACTGGGTCGCAGTGGCCCGCCTACAGTCAACCAGCAAAGGAACAAACCCAGACTGGATCGCAGTGGCCCGCCTACAGCCAACCAGCAAAGGAACAAAGCCAGACTGGGTCGCAGTGGCCCGCCTACAGCCAACCAGCACAGGAACAAACCCAGACTGGGTCGCAGTGGCCCGCCTACAGTCAACCAGCAAAGGAACAAAAACCAACTGAATCTAAATGGTCTTCTCATGCTACTAGACATCAAAAACAGATCAGATTTCAGATGCCAGATCAAACTAAACAATCTCCCCCTATCCTAAAATATTTTGAGAATTTAGACTTTAATAGACCTCACACAAGCTATTCAAAAGATTTGGTCATTAAACCCGACATGTCAAAACTTTTTGCTTTAGCTCAACAGAAGTTTGGTTCTGATTCAAGCAGTGCTCCAATTCAAAGCAGTCTTGAGACTCCTGATAATAGTGAAGATCTTACAGTGGAACAAAAAGAGGACCATAAAATCTCTACACCAGCTATTAATTTGGGCATTTCCTTCCCTGTTTTGACCACACTGACAAACATTACTCAAGGAAATGGTGGCTATGTGTTGAATATTAAACCAGAAAAAGCAGCAAAGTCTCCAGAGACTGTCTCAAAATGGCCCATATTGAGTTTTGAGACGATTCAACAAAAGCCAAATGAGCAAACTGAAGAAAAGTGGACACGCACAACTTTTGATGCATCTCTTCAGCAAACTCAACACCCCAATGAGCCTGTTCCCACTCAAAATGCTTTCCTACCCACGTCAAAGTATCAAGAACATAACATCGAACACCCTTCAAGAAAAGAGGATCATCAAACTGTTCAATTTAACCCACTGCAATCTGAAAAAGTTCAAAGTCCACTTTATAGTTCTTGGTTCAGACCTAGCAGCAATGACAACCAAGGTCAAACTAAACATTCGGGTAGTCTGCTTACGCTTACTCTTAAACAAGACGATCTATTAAAACCAGTTGATCAATCACAGACTTCAGAAACGGATCATTCCAGTGCACGTCAACCTCCACTCAGCTTAAACTTTCCATCAGTTTCCAAGCAGGAGGCTTTCCCTGCCACTATTTATGAAGCAAAAATACCCCAGAAGTGGCAGAACCTTATTCTCCCATATCTCTATCCATCCAACAGTGGTCAAACATCTGAAACCTCTCAAAGTCCCCAGTCTCAAACATCCAGGTATGACACTCCAAAGAAATCACCTGGACAGGGCACTGTCGAGCACAACCTGGATGGACAAGGCAAATATGGTAAACTCTCATACTCCGGTAAATTGAATGAAGGGGAAGCTTCACAGTCCTCTAAATCTACCAATGAACCTCAAAAGTTTGAGCAGCCTTATGTTCAGATCGACTATTCTCCAAACGCAGAGAAGACAACCATTTCCATTCCCTCCAACACTTTTCAACAGGTGTTGTCTAGTTCAAGATCCAATCCTATTCAAAGTTTCCTTAATCTCAAACATAATGCTGATCAGTATGTCAAATACAACTAACTCCCGTCACTCCCAAAGATCTTCATGACAATCGGATCAATTATGGACATTTCCATTGGGTTTTGGCTCATCAACTCTGCTTCTGATCAACTTGAACCATTTTGATGTGCTGCTTTTAGATTTACCAGATAAAAGGCACACTTCTCCAGATGCAATTCCCTACTGCAATCTTGCCAGTTGCCAATGTAAAGGAATCTGAAGTCCATTTGAGGCCAGTTGACAACTACTTTCACTCTCGTCCAGCCTGGTTCACCAGGGAGTATTGTTTTAATAGCCCTGTCAACCTCTTTACACTCCTATGCTCAGGATTGGTGGGCCAGAGTCTGAAGATTTCAATGGAAGATTTTAGTCTCTCCCAAGTTTAAAATGAATCCATGTTCCAGGAAGCGTTTTGTTTTTGTTTTGACTGCATGTCAGCAGCTTTTGATAGCTTGAAGGCAAAGCAGAGCAGCCACAGCAGAAGAGGGTGCAGGTCAGTCTTTAAATTTTTATTTTTTTGTTCTGGTGATAACTCTGACCTGAGTGTTTACGATGAATTTTCTTTCTTGCAGGCTATGCAGTGCATGAAATGCTTGTCCAAGCTCTACCCCGTCTTGATTCTGAGGATTCATCAGTTATTTTCTTTTGGTGGTGGCTCATTTGTGGCAAAATAAAAACATTGTATCCAAATCGGTGCATGGTTTTAGATTTTTCAGATCTTGCTTGCCTGTATTTGCTATAATGGCAAATTTTCCCAAAGAACCTGACAATTTTATGGGGTTTTTTTTTTTTTGAGTAAAATGTAAGTGGTTTAACAACTCTCTTTCTGGAGTGATGCTGAAGAAACTCTTATGCATCCACTCAAAGAAGCAACAAGCAAGCCATTTATTTATCAGTGGGTTGAGTAGTTTGATCAGGCTGCATGGCTCTTAAACTTTGACATTAATTTTGGAGTTGGTCTTGTGGTGACTTGGGAGTTTAACCTGATGTCAGCTTTGACACCGTTGATCATCAGATCCTCTTGGACAGACTGAGATGTTGGGCTGGTCTGTCAGGATCTGTGCTGAAGTGGCTGACCTCATATCTGTCAAACTTTCCTGGCTTCATCCACTTAAAAATGCCCCTCCAGTCCTGTGCATTTTGGTGTTCCTCAAGGTTCTGTCCTGGGACCTCTGCTCTATCTGCTCTATCTATGCTATCTATCTCTATCGGAAATCATGAGCTAAAAACACTCCAGTGCTAGCATAACGGCTAGCTACATTGGGTAAGCCTAACCCTCGTGAGACGTGACTTCCTGGGTAGCGTGACGGCGACGGAGATTTTGCAATCGTGGTATTCTGGATCTAATCACCAGATAGGGCTATGACTTTTAACTCTGTAAAGGGTCATATTAGCACAGACTGGCTCAAGGAAAAGATTTAAAAATATGAAAAAGTTGCATATTATCACTTTAAGAGCTGGAAGTTAGGCAGCTTCATAAAACTGAAATAATCATCTTTGCGGCAGAAAACACCACTCCTAAGGTGGAGATCCTTGGACCTCTGGCCCCTTTAGTCAAATCTACCATCAGAAACCTTGGAGTATTGTCTCAGGTTTCACTCTAGATAATCACATCAGCTCCCTGGTTAAATCCTGCTACCACCTCAAACATTCTAAACTTGGTTCCATGGTCTCGACCTGGAATGGAGGTCTTAGTCCATGCCTTTATTGCATCCCGCTTGGACTACTGCAACTCCATCTATACCTGCCTTTCTAAAACCTCCATAAACAGACGGTACAGAATGCTTTTGACTAAACAATCCAGATTCACACATGCACCCCCTCTGTTAATGCAGCTGCACTGGCTTCCAGTAAATTCTAGAATCCACTACAAGATCCTTGTCCTGACTTGGAGAGCCCTGAATGGTCAGACTCCGGCTTACGTTACTTCTTATCTAAAACCTTACACTCCCTCCAGGTCCCTCAGGTCCTCTGACCAATGTCTACTCTCAGTCCTTAAAACCAGACTGAGAACTAAAGGAGACGGAGCCTTTTCATCTGTGGCTCGAAGGCTCTGGAACTCACTTCCTCTCTCTCTCTGAAGTCTGTGGACTCATTTAAGAAAAAGTTAAACTCATCTGTTCAAATCTGCCTTTGTTTAACTTGTTGTACTTGTGTCATGTTTTCTCATCTTTTACTCATTTTTTCACAACTGTTATTTTGTACAAATGTTTTCTCTTGTCAAGTGCTTTGTGATTTGTATCTTGAAAGGCGCTATATAAATACATTTTTACTTACTAACCTGCTTTGCCTTTCACCCGCTTGCTGGTGACGGGGTATTTTAGACTCAATTGAGATAAATTTGTCCATTTTTGAGGTTCCATTATTGTTGAATATGGTCTGAGATCATCTGATTCCAATCCTAAAGACTGAAATTGTCTGCAGGGTCAAAACAAATGAGTTGCACAAATATACAAGTGAGGAATAAATGGTATCCTATAAATCTTTTTTCAATAAACTAAATGGCCCCTTGTAACTTCTAAATTCCTAGAAGAAATTCTGGAAGAAAAGGGAGTGTGCAGTTTTAAGACTGACCCCATAAACATGGCTACAAAGTCCTAATTATAGCTTTTGGTAGTTTCAGAAAAGTTGGCCCAACTAAATCAGAGTTGACTCTTAAACTGAATAGAACATGAGATTTCCTGATCTTTTATCTACCCAACATGTGACTTTTTAGAAACTGCAGCTTGTTTACATTTGAAATGACTTCCTAATTGGGCAACTTATCTGAGCAATGAATGTTGACCTTGTTTATCCTTGAACATGATGTAAATGTCTCTTAAAAGGTTGTCTGGGTTTATAAACACGTATCTGGAAGTGGTTTTGAAGTTAATTTTAATGAACAGTGGTGTTGTGTGTGTGTGTGTGTGCAGTGAGACATTGCTGTAAATAACTAAACTAAGGTCACAAATATGTTTTTACTGATTCAAGTAGAGCAGGAGTTTATACAGAACACTGCAGCTAAGTTCACACATTCAATTTTGTACAACAGAAAAAACGATGCAAAATTTTGAAAACTTTGTTTCTGCTTTAAAATAAGTTACTTTTTTTTTTTTAATCACCCTACTGCAGGAAAAACATGTCGGTTTAATCATTCAACATGTAAATCTCGAGATACGGTTCAGAGTAATAAGTTCAAACCTTTAACTGGAACTTGGAACACAGTGAAACGGTGTTGTTGCACACGCAACTGTTTGTAGATCAAAGTGAGCATCAAATAAAACGGATTCTTCCTCTTTAGATACAACGCATAAAGTCAGTTAATTTGTCTCAAGGTGCCTGAAAACAATTGAAGGTGTCCACTTATCAAGATAAAAAGGAAAGCACCTTTAATTCTAAAGCTACCAGGAAAACATAAAAACAAGCTTCTAGTAACTCTAACCCAACCTCATAGAAACGACAAACTATGCTATATTACTCTGTGCCATCATTTATCCAGGAAACGCTGAGCCTGATGCAGGATCATTCTGCTTTCTTAGAAATAACTGAGGTTCCGTTGTGTAACTTGGTTTCAAGAAAAAAGGACTTGGGCTGAAACTAGACTGAAAGCTGTTGTTACTCATCAATCTGCTCAACCCATTTATAAACAGTCTTAATGATTCAGCAGTTAGAATAACTGTCAGTTTTCAGTCTTTTCAGAAGCTTTTAACCGTCCTCAGGACACACTATACAAGCCAACTGTGACCCAACACTCTTCAATTTACATGTTTAATGTAATTTATCCCTTTAGGCAATTATCTCTCTGCTTTTTACTTATCGTTTTTGAGGAGCAGTGAGCTGCCGTTTTGGACAGCGCCCTGGGGTAACGTGGGGTTCCTTATCTGGCCCAATGGAACGTGGTCTGCTGGAGCTGGGAATTGAACCACTGACCTTCTGATCTGCTGAGCCACGGCCACCCCGGTGGCTTAAGGAAAATACTAAAGTTCATGACAGTATTATTAGACTGAACAACAATGATTTCTTATTCTTCAAAGTCACTATGAGAGTCTCTCTCTCTTTCACACTCAGACAGAGAGAGAGAGCGCATCTGGACTTTTTATGACAACATACCTCAGTTTTGTTTTGTTTTATTGTGTTGTTTCTGAGCAAATCACAAGACCTCTGGAATGTCCTTCAGAGAGAGCAGAGCAAAGTGGATGACGTAATGCATCATGCTGTTTCAACAACAGTCTTAAAATCATCCATGGACCCACCATCCATCCCTCCATTGTTTTTAACCCACTTAATCTCATTAAGGGTTGCAGGGAGCAGGGTTCTGTTTCCAGCAGAGTTACTCACCAGATTTTCCAAAGTGGTTTCAATAATCTGCATTTATTAGTAAAGAATAATAGCTTGTTCATTCAAATCCTAAATAACCCTAGCTTTATTTGTTGTAACAATTATTCTTGGCAAATTATATCATTGAAAAGCCTTTTTATATAGATCTTTTGGGCTTTTGCACACAGTAATTCATTGCACAAGTAATTTGTGGCCACATACAAAAATAAATCAGTAGAACGTAGTGGAATTTGTTCTCTGCATTTAACCCACCCCTGAGGAGCAGAGGGCAGCCATGTTTCACGGCGTCTGGGAGGCAGTTGGGGTTTTTTTGCTTGCCCAAGGATGCTCTGAACCCCGATTCCCAATCATTTCATAAAAAAATCTAAATTTTATTATGAGACTTCTTAGATCTTCCATAAATCTGAATCCTCCTTCATGCTTTGCTGATTCACCTGTTTGGTCCCAGTCAAGGTTATTGTACAGTTCAGGACGCGTACCCAGGGTGTAATGATGCCATTTGCATCTTATCATTCCAACTACAAACACACAAGATTAATCATTAATAATGCTGTAACCACAAATTGATGACTATCGAATGGAAAGACTGCATCTTTTAGATGTATTTGACATTTTGAAATTTTGAAGTAAACTCAAACTAAAAATCTGTTGGAAAAACTTAATAGTTCCTTTCCTAAATGGAAGAGTATCATTCCTGGCATAGCTCTGTCTTTAATGGTTTCTTGACTGACCCCTGCAATGTGAAATTGCCTGTGTGAGGCTTAATAATTCCTGTAATGAGTCTTGTTTGACTGTTCTCTGAACAAGAGAACATCTTACATGGCTGCAGGCTCTTTCTGCATTGCTGAGGTCAAATTTAAACCCCACCCTCGTCATAAAACCTCCCTCGTTTACCTTAAACTCCAGCTCGGTTCCATCACCCTCACACGCTCACTGACAGCTGCAGGTGAAGGAAAAGACTTGTTACCTGTTCTGTTGACTGTACTGATGATCAAACTATCTTAGAGCATTGTGTTATTTAAAATGGAAATACCAGTAGCCAGTGATGGTGTTAACCTGGCTGCATTCAGACCAAACCTTCCTCTGCCGGTACTCAACGGTAAGACGGCCTCTGGAGGCTTTGATGAGTCTGGGTATTACCAGTGTTACGGTGATGGCAGCAGCCTAACGTCGCGTGCATCTGGAGCTCTAACTGGCTACGAGACTCTGGATGCTCCACCACACTATGACTTCTACGCCAACACTCAGGTGTGGGGTCGACGACGACGCTTCAGACCGTCTCTGTACGAGCTGCACGGCAAACCTGAGGTGAGGGATGGTGACGCTGGTGTAACTTATTGTGCCAATAATATTAAAAAGCAGTAAAACAAGAGCATGTTTTATAAGCGTTTGATTTGAAGATCATGATTAATTGCCTCTAGATCAGTTGTTTTTTTTTTCTCTTCCATATGATGAGATGAAAAAATGAAATTAAGTTTAACCATATGAAGTCCTCACTTAAAAAGTAATTTTTTTGTTTATTTATGTGTGACAGGATGACTCCCGACCTCCCATGTATGAGGAGACAACAGCTGGACGGATAGATGGAGACACTTCTGAGGATGAGGAGGATGAACAAAAGGAGCCGCCATCTGAACCCACTCGCTTTGGCTGGATCCAGGGGGTGATGGTAGGTACTCGCCTCCATTAAGATGACATCATGTGTTCCTGAGACCTAATGTTGCATCTCTGGTAAATAAAAACAGACGACAACATCTAAACAATAAATTCTACAATAAAATGATGACAAAGTATTTCTAAAGGAAAACCGTAGTTCTATTCCCATTTTTAAAAACAATCAGTGCTAGAAGGTTTACGAAATTATTAGACATATATGATAGTGTTTGTTCAGCTTGTTGTAAACTGAACACAGCACCATTAAAGCCAGTTAAAGGTTGACATTAAAAAGTCTTTATTGTAGGATTGTTTACATGAGCAGCAGAAACAATACAGACTTTCCTACGTGGGCTGTAAACAGATTATTATGGTTTAATTATGGTTAAAGGTCTCATTCCTACAGCAGCTTTGTCTTCTTGTATCAATGATAAATGTTTGCAATAAACCGTTTAACAGCTGCTCCTGGTATGAAGTGGAAATTCCAATATAGTCACTGGAATAAAGGGTGTTTTTCCTGAACTCCCAGTTATTAGTGTCTCTGCAGCTAAAACAGTAAAGTCACTTCAACAGGCCACAGTGGGGTATAGGTTTCCCAATCTCACATGCACATTTTTGTTTGCTTCATTTTTTTTACTGTGCAAATTAATAAATAAGAAATTGAAACCAAAAATTCTCCTGAAATGATTCCTACTGTCCCTAAATCACTCAAATCTGATAAATAGTTTAAAAAATGTTTTATTACATTCTTTAAATTACAACTCTGTCTAATTTTATCTTTTAAAAATCAAATATCTGATGTTTTATTCAGGTTTTCTTCCTAAAATATAAGAAACTAAAGGAAAAGCTGCTTACATTGTTTATTTCCTGCCTGAAACGTCTCATTAAACAGGTATATTTCACTTAAATGTGACTAAAATCAAGAGTCTGTGTAAATAATTAAACTACTCAATATGCTGTTGTCACTTCTTTTGAAGGAAAAGCATAAATCATGAAGAAAATCAACCTAAACGGTTTAATTATGAACTACATGTAGCTAAAATGTTGATGCAAAGTACTTAGTGAAGAATTTCCACCATGACCTTGTTGGAGCTCCATTAAACTCTCAACACCTCCAGGCAGTTATAACAAATTCACAGATGACTAAGCAGATAACGCAGGAGCTTTTATGGATGCAGAGATCAGTTAAGTTAGTGATTTGTTCAAATACGTATGTTGTCTTGTTCTGTTCTGTTTTAGAGAACAACACGTTTTATTACATGGCTGCTGGCTCAGGTAGCAGCTATGCAGCATAATGCAATAGTGGGGATGTTTTTATTATTATATGTGACTAAAATGTATCTAAAATATTGTTATTTTTGCATCAAGATATCTTATCCATCAACCACACCTTGTTTAGCTGGGCCCTATTGTTACAAAAAATGTGAATTTTTATTTGTTTATTCATCTCTAAAATTTAATCCGTGATTCAAGCATCTTTGTTAACGTTATTGAGAGTCATGTGACCTACATTTATACTCATCAGATGTTTCCTGTCTGCTGTAGATTCGCTGCATGTTAAACATCTGGGGAGTGATTTTGTACCTGAGGCTGCCTTGGATCACGGCTCAGGCTGGTATCGGTACGTCGAACGGGATTTCTGCTGCCTGTGGCTCCTTGTAATTTTGACCAAAATAATTTGAGGAATGTTTACTGCTTTTTGTTTTTATTTTTGCAGAAAGTGATCATTTCAGTTGTTAGAAATGTGCTAGACAACTTCCCTCCATGTTAGCATGACAATTAGCTAAAATGTGTTTTATTCATGCAACTTTAAAGTGCAATTTCCCCTCAAAACTACCAGAAAATTAACATTATTCAACATTTTCAAGGCTAACCTCTGTAAAAGCAGACATTTTGCACTTTTTTTTTTTCAAATCTACTCAATTTAAAGTGTCAAAATATGATTGAATAGTAAATGCTTTACGAAAAAAGACCTATAGTTTGTTTTTTATTTTTTACTAAATAAAAATATTATTTTAAAAAACGTCACAATGCATAATAATCTGAGTGTGTTTCTGATTTTTAAGGAGTTCCATCAATTTTGTATAAAAATGTAATTTTGAAGGAGAAATAGTAAAAAAGGCTGCACTTGACAAACGTTCACGTTTTCCTGCTTGCAGCTGATAAATCAAATATAAACATTTCAGAATGTTCTATCAGACATTTCTTTCTCTGCAGGTCTGACCTGGATTATTATTCTGCTGTCTGCCTCTATAACTGGGATCACTGGTCTTTCGACCTCAGCCATCGCCACCAACGGCAAAGTCAAAGGAGGTTTGTTACCTCGATGAAATCATTTCCCTTTGTAAAACCAGTGGGTCCTAATCTGATTCTTGTGTCCTCAGGTGGGACCTACTTCCTGATAAGTCGCAGTCTTGGTCCAGAGCTGGGCGGGTCCATCGGTTTGATCTTTGCCTTCGCCAACGCCGTAGCTGTGGCCATGCACACTGTGGGCTTTGCTGAGACCGTCACTGACCTGATGCGAGTGAGAGACATGCATTCTGCTCATACCTGTAAAAACTAGCTTTTGTAGATTCTTACTAAAAAATATCCTCCTCAGGAAAATGGAGCTGTCATGGTGGACCGAACCAATGACATCCGCATCATTGGCGTCATCACCGTCACGTGTCTGCTGGGCATCTCAATGGCTGGCATGGCGTGGGAGTCAAAGGTTAAATCCATTTAACTAAAAAGACAAGAGTCTGTTTCTTGACAACCAAACATATTGGGAGCATTTTGTTAGCTGTGTTGTGCACAGTGGCACCTTGTTACATGATCCCTCATAAGTTAAACACAAACAACACATACCTAATCATTAATGCATGTAACAAGTGAGTTCTGTTCCTGTTTACATCTAAATGCAACCAGACAATTAAACTTCAAAAACTTTGTACTTTATTCAATGTACCAGGAAAAGTCACTCAAAACATACCGCGTCTCCTGCAGGCCCAGATTCTGTTCTTCCTGCTCATCATGGTGTCATTTGCCAGTTACATTGTTGGAACCATCATGCCGGCTTCAGTAGAGAAACAAGCCAAAGGTTTCTATAGCTACAGAGGTAAATGTTCTGTCACCTCAGGCTTGTTTCCCAATCAGGTGACGCTCTTTCCTGATCAACTCTAAACACAAGACTTTTATTTAAACTGTGATGTCCCATTGAGACGATCCTATAGTAAATATGACTGTTTCACCTTTAACAGCGGATATCTTTGCCACTAATTTCGTGCCCGGCTGGCGTGGGCCCGATGGCAGCTTTTTTGGCATGTTTTCCATTTTCTTCCCATCTGCCACTGGAATCCTGGCAGGAGCCAACATTTCTGGAGACCTGAAGGTATGTTAGTTTGTTCTTCTCTTATTTTCTTACTCCAGCAGTATATAAGTACAGTATATATTGGTTTGCATGCGGCGTAATGTTGATAACATGGTTGATAATTAAGTTAACAGTGGCATGCTTCTAAAAGTGTTGTCTTCTCCATCCCAGAATCCAACAGTGGCGATACCTCGAGGGACTCTGATGGCGATATTCTGGACAACAATATCCTACCTCATCATCTCTGCAACCATTGGTAATAATCAGACCATCCAAAACATGCACATTATGTGTTTAACTGTTTACTGAAGCATCGCTACATGAAATGATTGATGTCTACTTGTTGATGAGAAACTGCGTGCACTTAGACTGAACCCATAATAAATCTTTGATTATATTTTTGTTACCCTTCTTTACAAATACTAAATACTAAAACTGCATTAGTGGAAGATAAACTTTATTTTAAACGTTTCTAATGGTTTCGTCCCCCTGAAGGATCCTGCGTTGTGCGGGATGCATCTGGCTCCATCAACGACACCCTGGCTTCCACTTCATCCATCGACTCCTGCCTTGGTGTTTCATGTCAGTATGGATGGGACTTCACAGAGTGCATCAACAATAATACCTGCAAATACGGCATCAGTAACTACTATCAGGTCAATTCAAACTCAGACACACAAAGATAGATGTCATTTTTTTGTTGCTGTTAACTGTTTTATTTTAATAGATATGAAGGCAAAAGTGTGCAAACACTAAATTAATAAAACAAAAAACACAGAAAAGGAATGTGGGAAATGAGAAGGTGGTGACATGCAGCAGAAGCCCAACCTGTTTCAGGAATATGTCATTATTATAATATAGGGGAAAAAACAATTTTATGTATAAAAGCTTGGAAAACCCATCTTTGACACATTGAAAATCAGTTACCTCCAACTGACACTTGATGGCGCCAAAGTACAAATTGACATCCTTTTCTTTACCTTAAAGGGGTATTTGGTCATTTTTAGGTGGCATTCTATCAGTCATTTATCTACAGTAAGGACTACACCCACCAGAGACATCACTTAAAGTGGGCGGAGCCTATAGAAACAGGAAGACATCCTCCAACTGGAGCAACACTCACGGCAGGTCAGGTCAGGAGAGACGCTGCTGCTGATAAGTGACAAATTAGCAGAAAGATTTTGGGGTATTTAAAAAAACTCAAAACAGTCACACTGATGCATCAGAATGATATGTTTCCTGTATGTAAACTTCTACAGTTTGGCATGAGACTGTTTAGTTTATTTCAACCAAACAACATCTGGATTACTATGCTACTATATAATAAACACAGGGTCTCATGCAGAATTGCAGTGGTGAGTAAGAGTTGTTACCTGAAAATGTGCCACTACTTTATCAGTGTTTGGCAGCAGTGTCCTTCCCAATCTATTTGTTTCCATCCCACTTCCTGTTTCTAGACACTCCCCTCGCTTTGAGTGATGTCATCAGTGGTTATGAGTAACCGAATGCCATTTAGCTGTTTCTCTTTCCTGCCATCATTGAGAGACGATCCTAATGAGTGGAATCATTTGTGTGACAGTCACTGAGCATGGCGTCAGCCTTCGCCCCTCTCATCACTGCTGGTATATTTGGAGCTACTCTGTCTTCTGCCTTGGCCTGCCTGGTGTCGGCTCCCAAAGTCTTCCAGGTATAAACACACACTCCCACAAACAATCCTGGAGAAACACGGTGTCTTATTTACACTAAATAAAGATCATACCCCCTGCAGACTAGTGTCACAAATCATGCCTCTAACTTCTTCAAGCAGCCAAATGGAGTATTAGTATTAGTACTTTCATCAAAAAACTGCCATCCACAGTCCTGTAAATGTCTACTGCCCTCTAGTGGAGGATCCACAGGTGGAAAGTGCCAGTTTTATTTGTGTTTTTATTAGTTTTATTGTTATAATAAAATACAATGAATGGTTTTAAACTTAACCAATAAATTTTTTTTAATTAATGTTATTTGCTATTTCAAAAGGTTCTAAATCATTTGCTGTGATGAAGATGTTTTGTTTCTTTGTAGTGTCTCTGTAAGGACCACCTGTACCCTCTCATTGGCTTCTTTGGCAAAGGTTATGGCAAAAACGATGAACCTCTCAGAGGCTTCCTACTGACATACATCATAGCTGCCTGCTTCATTCTCATAGGTGAGTCGCTGATTAGAAGATGTGACCTCTGACCAAACAAATCAGCAAGTAAAACCAGTTGAATTGACCAATTATCCCGTTAAGATTTTGACATGGTGCAGATCACAGGTTCATTTGTTGCACAATTTGGGAGGAATTGTTGCACAAAATACATTTTTCAGATAATTTCACCACAAATGCATTTTAGTAATAAAGCACTTGATGATCTGGTGAATATGCAAATCAAAAATGTGAAAATAAAACATTGTTTTTGTCACCTCCTACCAGCTGAGTTGAACACCATCGCTCCCATCATCTCTAACTTCTACCTCTGCTCCTACTCTTTAATCAACTTCAGTTGCTTCCATGCATCAATCACCAATTCACCAGGTAAGTCATTCTGATTATACATTGCTCTGATGGACAGATGCTGCAAATGCATCCAAAAGAGTTCCCATCTCTACAGTGAATCCAACACAAAACGTGTCTCTTTGTTTCTTATTATCTGTGCACTAGTAATCCCATTATTTATTCTAATTTTTAAAATAATTCCAGCTGTTTCATCAAAAAGTGTGTCTTCAGAATAAAAAAATTCAAACATGATGCTCGAAAACATTAGTTCACAATCTGATATAAATAAATGTAGCTGAAAGAGGCAGATTGTATGGTCAATATCTTAATAAACCACCAGGGGGCAGCAGAATCTGCCAAATCTTTCTGTCATTTGCAGAGAGTGGAATTTATTTTAGTTAATAGAATGTATTGAGGTATTAATTGTCATCCGCCTCTTAACACTGGTTAAAAAGTATTTTGTAGCTCCATTCATTAGCAACTTAATTCCCACCTGAGCAAAATGCATGATAAAATGCATTCTTTGGACAAACTTGTTACTTTTAGAAGCAGGTAATAGAATAATAGACTGAACATGAGCATTTCAACATACAAACATCAGAAGTTTGTAAATAAAAATCTGTTTTTATCAGACACTTTTCATGGAGTCAATCCACACTTTTCATTTCTCTCAATGCTCCATTTTCTGCTTCACATGCAGAAATCTGTTTTTAATCATTTTTACAGCATATTGACTCCACACTTGACCGGCTATTGATCACACTGACATTTTCCCACCAGATTTACCATCTGTAATGTGTGTGTGTGTGTGTGTGTGTGTGTGTGTGTGTGTGTGTGTGTGTGTGTGTGTGTGTGTGCGTGCGTGCGTGCGTGCGTGCGTGTGTGTGCAGGTTGGCGTCCGTCCTTCAGGTTTTACAGTAAGTGGCTGTCTCTGCTGATCTCTGTGGTTTGTGTGGTGATCATGTTCCTGCTGACATGGTGGGCAGCGCTCATTGCAATCGGTGTTGTTGCGTTCTTTTTGGGATACACACTCTACAAAAAGCCAGGTATCCTCACACACAGTCGATGGTGCAACAATTAGTGTTGTGTAAAGTCAAACGTCAGCTTCATTCACACCCTTCCCTGTGTGTAGAGGTGAACTGGGGCTCATCAGTCCAAGCAAACTCATACAACATGGCTTTGAACCACTGCGTCGGCCTGAACCTGGTGGAGGACCATGTCAAGAACTATAGGTTAGTGAGGAGCTTTGATCTGAAACTAAACTTCACTAATCATGAAGGAGATTCGTGTTTTAAAGAAAGGAAATCAACAGCTTTTGGTTTTTTGCACATCCTGACAATCCCATTTTTCTTCTCTAAATAGTCAAACTTATTGAAATATAATATTATTACAGCTCTTCGACCAGGAAGGCTGAGAAAATAGAACCAGTTTGGCATTTTTTCCTCCATGTGGACTGAACTTCTGTGTCCTCTGAATCTTTCAGACCCCAGTGTTTGGTGCTAACAGGTCCTCCCAACAGCCGGCCTGCTCTTGTGGATCTCATCAACTGTCTTACAAAAAATCTCAGTCTCATGATGTGTGGAAACGTGGTCACGGTGTGTACAGCTTTTAAAAATAGATGCATTTTGTTTCATTAAACAAAACGAGACATTTTTATTTTCAATCTGTGTTACTTGTGTTTCTCAGGCTGGCTCTTCGCCATCAGAGATAGAAAAGGCGAGCAGCATCAGCCACGTCTCCTGGTTGAACCAAAGGAAGATCAAGTCGTTCTACAGAGGCGTGGTGGCTCCAGATCTACGATCTGGGGTTAACATGCTGCTGCAGGTCAGAGCTGCACCTGTTTATAGTTAGACGTGGATATCCTGAATTTACAGTCAGTTTCATTTAAAGTGATCAGGTTTACAAGCTGTGAGTCAAAATACAAACTCCAATGTGGAGAAAAACATGTAAAAAATCTTAAATAATCCTTGAGTCAAGCAAGTTTTCAGTTGTAAAATACAGTAAATACAAAGAAAATATCATCAGCAATATACTGTATCAATGCCTAAATAGTTGATTTTGTTCATTTGTTTTAATTATATAAGATTCACTTTGCACCAATGAGCTGCAACATTCAAACCACTGAAGGAAAAACACAGAATATATAAATATTTTAAGATTCTGCAAGTAATTTTTTAGGATGTGATGTTCATTTGAATGCAAAAAAAAAAAAAAAAAAGCAGCTCACACAACAAAAACGGCCTTAGCAGCTCAAATGGAGAGCACAGAAAATATTTAAAATGGTCAGTGGAGTTTTGTAGTGACGTTCTTGCTAATATAATAACTGATGGATTGTTTTTATTGTGGATTTATTAAAACACATTTGATCTGACAACTTACTCTGCTTCTGATTAGAGCGTAAAGAATAATCTGATCCTAATAAATCTGAGCTCACTGTCATTGAATGCTGTATCCAGTGAACTAATAGGACGTCTCCTGTTTCTTCTCCATCTTTTTGCCGACTGCACATCAGGGTTCAGGTTTAGGTCGGATCAAGCCAAATGTTCTGGTGATGGGCTTCAAGAAAGACTGGTGCGATGCCTCGCCTCTGGCTGCACACAACTACATAGAAATCCTGCAGTGAGTACAAAAAATGAACGGATGTGTTGAGAAAATTCAGTATTTAAAGAAAAAGTTGTTAAAGATTCACATCAAAACACAGAGAAACGTAGCTGATTTCTATTGTTTCAGTGACGCGTTCGACCTGCAGTACGGCGTGTGCATGCTGAGAATGAAAGAGGGGCTAGATGTCTCTCATTCATCTCAATCCCATGGTGAGACGTTTCATCGATTTCAAACAGGACGCAGCATCAAAATGAATTTAACAGCACCATTAAACCATTCACTGCTGCAGCTACTGCGGTGTATGTCAGTTTATTTGGTATTAACAAGGGGAATGATGGGAAATGTGGTTCATCCATCATCATTTAAGTCACTGGCTGCAAGTAAATCCACATGCACTGCAACTTGATCTGTTTTTGTTTCAGTTAATCAAGGTTTTGATGGCGGGCCAGACAGTATAAGCACCATCTCCACACCTTCCTGCATTCAAACAAGCGTTACATGTATGTACTGGATTTATTATCCAATAAGCATGCAGATTTAGTAAAGTAAATCTATTTTTAGAACATTTTGTCTGTTGTGTATTAAATTGTTGCAGCTTCTGTCACTGTTGAACCTGAGCCTCAGCTCAGCAGCGCGTTTCAGAAGAAACAAGGAAAGAAGACCATTGATGTGTACTGGCTGTCAGATGATGGAGGTGTGTGTATAGCTCCATCTGTCAGCCACCTTCTTCATGCTTTACTCCATAAATCCTGTCTTTTCCTCCAGGTCTGACACTGCTGCTGCCATACCTGCTGACACGCAGGAAGCGCTGGGCTCAGTGTAAGGTTAGGATATTTGTGGGAGGAGAAGCAGAAAAAAAGGATGAGCAGAAGCAGGAGTAAGTGGAGTGATTACTTTGAAATTATGGAGGCAGTCATTGACTCATTCCAAAAAGATATGATCCATATATGACAAAAACTAGAATTTTCTTTTTTTTACATGCTTTAATAAACATCATACAACCAGCTGATCTGTATCTATTTACTCAGATTAACCACTAAATTGTGTATTAATCATAAACTGTATCATATTTAATACAACTATTTAAAGTTTCTAACGCCTCTTCAGTTCCTTAAAATAAACTTCTCCTGCCCTCTGATGGAAGATCTAAGTACTGCAGGTGGCAAGTAGATAAATAATTGTTATATCATTAGCCAAAAAACAATAATTTTCCAAAATTATCTAAAATATAAATTTTGATTATTAGTTAATTATCAGACTTGAAAAGGTTAATGTGCTTATATATTAGAATTATGTATTATAAAATATCTAAGGTCAGAAATTGAGTTTACTTAACTCTTCAACTTCCTGACTTTTTATTACATTCTATTTTTATTTGTATTTTTTATAGAATAGATCTTTACACCATTTTTCATCCTCTTTTAAGTATCTAAAACTTTATTATTAACAACACTACATGTGTTTTTATTTTCCAGGGTTTTGTCACTCATCAAGAAGTTCCGTCTTGGTTTTCATGATGTTGAAGTTCTTCCTGACATCTATGAGAGTCCTCAGCCTGTGAAGTAAGACGTCTAAAGTGTGTGTGACAATGCTAAAACCTGTGACAAAACTTTAGAGGGTAGAAAAAACATTACTTCTTTAACAATAATAACCTTCCGGTAAATGGTTAAAATGCTATAAAAATGTGATTTTTATTTCAAACGTCTCCATATTTCTCAGAATGTTTTAGGATGCTTTAGGGTTTTTTATGCAGTTAAAGACTAAAATGTGCTGCAAGTGGTTGACCTGCTAGTTAAAAAGTTAAGATAGATATATACTTACTTGAAATAATGCTAATTTATCTTTTTATTGAGCTTTAATTAGATACAATATTGTAAAACATATTGTGCTCTGATTTTCCCCTTTCAAGCTTACAAACAGCACTAAACAGATAAAGGTTTCAATTAGAAGAAGAAGTCAGTACACTTCTTATTTTGTCTAAATGAGATGCATTAACCAGATCCTCAAGCCACATTCTAGAAGTAGGAGCAATCGGGTTCTTCTATAATGTTAGGATTATTTTTTTGTTGTTACAATAGGAGAGAAAGCATTGCTGTGCCTTGTTCAATTGTATGAAACTTTCTGATAACTTATTAGACTTTTAGTAGTGTATCTGTGTATGTGGGGAGATGTGTGGGTCAGAATTTGTGCTGATGGATTTCTATAGAATAATTTTTTCATGGTTAAATAGTAATCACCAGGTTATACCTGTCTAAAACTTCAAACAAGTATTTCCATCCCGGACGCTTGCAAAGAGCCCGATTAGCCCTATCAATGAGGGGCTTCTCGTTGAGGGAGAGAAGCATCTTGGAGGAGTTTTGCAATAAAATCCAGTGGATTTGGGCCTTCCTTCCCCTCCAGAATCCCAATGATCCTGATATATGTCTCCTCAAGCGACCCTCTAAATCCTCACATTTTGTGTTTAACCTTTCAACTTCTGATTTTAGAGAGCAACCTGCTGGTTAAGAGCTGTGACCTCATCCAAATAATGCATAGCGGATTTCTCAAGTTCCTTAATGGTACTGTCATGCGAAGTTTTAGTTTTCTCGAGGGTTGAAATGGACACTTGTAGCTCTTTTTTTTAGTTATGGCTAGCGCTTTTCTTAGCGCCGTATACACAGACTGTATAGGATCATCAATGGTGTCACAATGGCTGTACGCACAGCAGCAATTGCAACCAGAACATCACGGTTTGACGGGTCTGTCTCACTCATGCTGTTTGGCGTAACTTCCTCATTTGGTTCTGCGACTTCGTTGAGGTCTAGATCCTGCTGAACATCTTGTTTACTTTCCCTCCTTTTTTGGCATTATTATTTTCTCTTCAGATCTACCTTTTCTAACTAAAATAGGTCTGATATACGAAGATTTGTGCATTGATGATCGTGAAGTTATCAGAGCTGTCACCAACAAGTCCTACTCCTCCATCGCTCCTCCCGAAATGACTCTAATGTAAATTCTCACCCTTTCTTTTCTTTTTGCTCCAGTGTCCATCATTTTGAGAACATGATCAGGCGCTTCAAACTGGATTCGAACCCTAAACACGAGTCAGACTCTGGGTCACCAAGACAGCAGGATGCACCCTGGATGATCACTGAACAGGATTTAGAGAGGAACATGGCCAAGGTGTGACACAAACTGATCACACGCTTTTTAATAATCGCTTTCTCCCCTTTTGCATTATTTAACACTTTGGGCTTCAGTCTCTCCGTCAGGTCCGTATAAATGAGGTTCTGCTGGATTACTCCAGAGACGCTGCTCTTATTTTGATGTGAGTGCAACATTTCTCCTTTTCTACTTATTCCTTAGCAGAATAGACGAGTAAACTAGTGGCAGAGAAAGCTGAAAACAAACCTGATTAAATGTCCTTCACTGTATCCGCTGACAGCACCATGCCAGTGGGGAGGAGAGGAGTGTGTCCCAGTTCGCTCTACCTGGCATGGCTCGACATCTTGTCCCGAAACCTTAGACCTCCGGTACTAATGGTCCGAGGAAACCAGGAGAGCGTTCTAACTTTCTACTGCCAATAAAACTGTCTTTATGTATCTGTGCAGGTCCTTTCAATCTAGTAATGACATCAGATCTTCTATAATGATTGATGTTAAATCCATAATTTTAGTGCTATAGACATTTGAAAAGTATCGCAAACATTTGTTTTTATTATCTTATTTGTAGAGTATTGAAATGCGTATTTATTTTCTTTAAATTTATAATAGAAATCAAAGAAAGAAAAAAGTTAGTGTAACTGAAATGAGACATAATAAAAACACACTACTCAGACTCTTCGCTGTTTAACTTTAAAACATATAGTCTGATTTATTCTAACCCAATTTAGTGGTTATTATTTGGTCATTTTGGCTTTACTTATTTACAGCAAACTGCTACTTTGTGCTTATTTGTTAAGATAACACCTACAGTAAGGAGACAATAAATCAAAATAGTCTGATTCTACCTTATGATTCATTTTCATGTTGTTGTTTTTTGTAGAAAGTTTGTTAGTTGGTAAATAAATGTCACTTTTGTATATTTCAGTCACTCTATAGATTGTATTTAACTAATAACGTTCATTATTGTATATTTTCTATAACAGACTAAACCGATTCTAGGGTAATGATGTGTCACATTTTATGCCAAATTCAATAAAATGTTATTTTTAAATTGAATCTACTGGATATGCCTTCCTAATTTTGACACTTTGCACATTGCGTTATATTTTCAAGAGGTACAGTGCTGTGCAAAAGTCTTAAGTTGTCCCTTATTTACAACAAATACTAATACGAAAAGTACAATTTCGGCATGTCGTTATTTCGGGGAGGCATGTAGCTCAGTTGGTGGAGTGGCCAGATTTGATTATGATTTCTGAAACAAAATTGGAAAAAGTGACTGAAAGTCACATTTCTATCTGCTATAGATTGTTTTTTAGGGCTGATTTATCTTCCATATTCTAAGTACATATGGCTAATGAACAACATTTTGTAACAGTCAGATAAATGGTTGACACAAAAATGGTCAAAGTAGCCAAAATCCAGGACCAGATCAAAGATTACAAGAAAGTCTCGCACCTTTGATTAAATGTGAATTGATTTCAATGTCAATTTATTTTCAAAGGAGGGTTGTAAAATCAATGATAGGTAATAAAAGGTGGTGATCCCAAAAAATGCAATCATTGAGAAAAAAAACACAAAAACTCCTGGGAACAAAACAAAAGTGGGGTTTTATGAGCACTTTGCAAGCTCTTAAACTTTGGGCAGATTTGATGTACAGTTTGTTTCATAGGCCTGGAGCTGCCACTGCTACATCACTATCACCTTTACTTTGAGTTTAGATCTCACTAACAGTAAGAAGCATCTGGTTGTTAGAGTGCTGTGGAAGAAAATCCAGGAGATAAGAAGGAGCCAGACCATTAAAGGCTTTAAGCTAACATTATATTTTTTAAATGTATTCTGTTGCAGACTGGGAGCCAGTCAAGGGGAGTCGACACTGGTGCTATGTGCTCCCTTTTCCTTTTTTCTGTTAAAAGTTGAGCCGCAAATCTCAAAATGTCTAAAACAGATGCAAGACTTGACTTTAGCTAAACAACAAAGCTAATTTGATTTTAAGTTTGAGTTTAACCGTCACCAGACAACTCATTAAATATCAGAGAGTTGTTGTTGTTTTAGCTTTGGGAGCATGTAGATCTGACTTTTGTCTGCAAAACAGTGGAATTTTTTAACTTAAACTAAAAACTTGTAAAACATTTCCCCCAAAGGCAGCACGTATAACGAAAACAGGGCTGGGCCCACAATGGACCCCTGAGGGACTCCACATGTTGACTGAGACACTAGGACCTAAACCATTTTAGAACAGTGTCTTTAAAACCCACATCTGTTGTTTATTTGTGTACATTTGTTTTATATGTTTATTGTGAAACAAGCTTTGCAGTTTGTATCCTGATTTACTTGCTTACGTACAGTCTTGTTTATCTCTAGGTGAGGTAATGATGGACTGGTGTCTGGTGACCTGTCCGGGGTGTATCCCACTCAGTCGCCCAGTGACTGCTGTAAATAGGCTCCAGCTCCTCACAACCTTTAGAGGAAGAAATGGTTAAGAAGATAAATAAATTACTTTATTGATAAATTAGTATGTTTTTTAAGTACATAATTACTGCTGAATAGTATGCATTGGGATGCATGTGTACCCAACAGAACTTGGTGCTGTTTTAACCCATGCTAACAAAGGTTTGTTTGTTGACTCAAAAGCTTATTGCACAATTCTGTACCTATCTCAGTCAACAACAACAAAAACTCATACCAGAATAAAATCCGTTAATTTTGAACAGTAAAAAAAAAAGTCTTTGTCAGATAGTAGATGAATGTAGTTAAGTCTCTGTGTTTAAAGATTACTAGTCACTAGTATTAGTTACTGGACTGGCGACCTGTCCAGGGTGTCCCCCGCCTCTCGCCCCTTGACCGCTGGAGATAGGCACCAGCTGCCCCGCGACCCTCTGTGGAGGATTAAGCGGCTACAGAAAATGGATGGATGGATAGTATTAGTTACTGCTGATGTAACATGCTGATATACGTTCACTCAACAAAAAAGGTGTCCTAACTAAACTAAATTAAGAGGTCTCACTTCGTTTCCTTTTTGGAGACTGGAAATGTATTATGGTCCGAAATCGTATAATAGCCTGTTCAACAAAAGAATGGCATTAACATTTGTTAACTGAACAAAAAATATTTTTTAATTAACTGAATTTTTACGTTTATGTTTGCATCTTTATCGTGTTTTTCAGTTGTTAAATTTTTACCAGAGTGTGTAGCAAAGAAAGCAATAAACGATCTTTGGGTGAGAAATATATTTTGCGCATGCTCACAGAGCGAAAATTCCGCGAGGCTCCACGTCGGAGCGTGAGTAAATTGTAACCAATCAGGAGCGGCCACAGTGTATTTGGAAACAACCTTCCTCCTCTAAAGTCCCGTATGAAGCAGCGGAGACATTGGATTTAACACTCAGAAGTTTCTCCGTCAGTAACAAGGTTAGCGCTGTTTTTACTTCCTCCCGTCTGTAAGTTTTCCCACATAGGTATTCTCTGCTTCTGAAGAGGATTGTTTGAAGTATCACCACCCTCGGTTCGAGGCTAAATCTACCGACAGTGAAAATGGATGCGGGAGGTTTTCAACAAAAGACGACCAGTCTTCTAATTAAAACGCCCAACCAGGCTCAGGAGGACCAGATAGTTGAAGGAGTCGATCTGAAGTGGACCATAAAGGACCTAAAGACGTATTTGTCGACTGTCTACTCAACCAAACCGGTAAGTTTAAAGTTAGCCGGCTAATGTTAGCGGAACTAGCTGGAGGATGTGTTGCGGAATGTTTTGACACAAACCAGCTGCTAGAGGTAACAGCTGTCAGCCATTTCTTTGTCTTCATAGTTTTATAGGTTAATGGTAGTCTCACGTTTTCATCTTAAAACATTTTAATGAATCTAGCATAGGCAAAATTTTACTCAACAGGTATTTTTGAAACATGTATACCAGCAAAATGTACTGTTTTATTATTATTTACCTTCAGCCCTTACAACAAAAGTTTTACGATTTAAAAAAAAATCAAGATTGGATTCTAATTCTAACCCTCTACACTGTACATAATATCAAATGATCTCATTGTTGGAGAATCGGTGAGGGATTTGAAAGTTCTATATTTTTGGAGAGGTGTAGCCATGAAGAGGTGCAACATTCCTTCAGACCGCAGATGATGGAGTGATCAGAGGATCTGAGATGAAAGGGTGCAGATAGCTGATAAGACCAAGCATGGGATGTTGTGGTTGAAGAGAAAAGCCTGGTTTCTCCATAAAGTTAATGATTAATAATCACAACTATCTAATCTCTGAGAAATTCACCATGTGTAAGTTTTTTGCTGGCTGTTAGTCATCATTAAAGAACACGTGGCTCATCAGCAGCACAAAAACCCAGACAAAAAAGAGAAAATATCCAGCATATAAAGAGAAAAGTTGCTCATAAGTCATATAAGTTGACAATAAATTGAGAAAAGTGTTTGAGAACATTTTGATCATGTCTTCTATATTATTATCATTGAGCTTAGTAGCAACATTTAGTTTTAAAAACGTATTACGTTATTGTTTTCTTTAAACAAAGAATTTGACAAAAGAAGTAACTTTTTTCTGACACTGTTTTTGTCTCATAAGATTTAACTGAATCTAACTTTATATTTTTAAGGCTGTGAGCAGTCAGAGGCTGATCTTCGCTGGTAAACTGCTACCTGACCATCTACATATTAAAGAGCTCTTCAGACAGGTCTGTATGCAGTGCTTTTGCTTTATTTAGTAAATTATCTGACCATCTAGAGCAGGGGACTGCAATCTTTATGACTGAAAGTCATAAAGAGCAATAGAATCAACCTAATCTTCATCATTACGAGTTTATATTCCAGTTACTTCTTTTTTGTTTTTAATTCCATGTATTTGTTTAGAAATATGCAGAGCTTTATCAGTTTCTCCCAATTTTGTAGAAAACAAGTTAAATTAGTTGCTCAGTTGTAGGTAAATTAAATATTAGTCAACGCCAAAATGAAATAAAAGACGGCAAATGTAAAAACATTGGTTATTTATGAAAAGCAGCAGAAAGGGCTTGAGGTATGACATCAGTTTGTCATATTTTGATGAGTCTTTTTAAGACCTTGCTGTCAAGTTTAACACTTTAATTTAAATAATTATAAATTGCAAGTAAAAAATATGTAAAACTGGCATCAATTTGACAGGAGAGTTTGCATTTTAAATCAACCTTTGTCTCATAAATGGCCTGAAAATGAGTCCCCTGTGCTGTTAAAGGTTTTTTATACTTACTAAATGTAGGACAGGATAATATTTCATGTTCTCGACTCTTGGGATTTCTGTGAATCCCAGTTGAGACTCTTATTGTTGTATTTCAGTCAGCTGTAAGGTAACACCAGTGACAAAGGGGGATGAATGATTTCCCCTCATGTTTTTAGGTCAGTTCCTGAGAAACATATTTTTTAAACTAATCAACCTGTTCACGAACAATTAGAAAGCTTTTCCTTCTGACTGAGTAGTTAACCAGATTAACCCAGGTTTACTCACGTCAGTGTTCTCACACACACACACACTGGTGTTAAACCAGTGTTGATTTTAAAGATGAAGCTCGGCTTTGTGGAACAGTAAGGACACTGGACACTTTCAGAAAGTAAAAGACTGCATGCAAATAATGCAAATGAAAATAAAAAGTTCACAGCAGACCTTGTAGTTTTATCAAGCTTTTAATTTGGTTTGCAAATTGTCATTTTAGGAAAATAAAAGACCTGCTGCTGCTTAGGCAGAAAAACTTTTTAGTTTCTGAAATAATGAGATGTAATCTGGTAAATGTATTTTCCAGTAGAGGTTAAACAGGGTTTTTTTAAAATAATATATTTTAAACTATATATTTTTAACATTTGAGGCAGTAGAAAACTGAAGTCTAAATTTTGCTCTACAGCTTTCTCTGTTATAATTCAGTGAGATAAATGTAACAAAATGTTTTCTCTACAAATAAGTTCTGTGTAATTTACTGTGATTGTCAGGTGTTTTAGTTTAAGGTGACCCTGTCCTGGTTATAAACAACTTTGTGCTCATGTATCCTGAAAAATGTGTTTTTAAGCCAACAGGACTGAAGGACAAACAGCTTGTTGTGTATACACTGTTCTGTTCTGTTCTAGCTAGGCTTCAGCCCACGCTGAATTTAAGCTGGCTTGCATGTAGCATGTTTTTTATCTTCATCTTAACTGTTTTGCAGACTGACATCATTCCCACAGTGCATCTGGTGTGTGCGATGAGGAATCCGCCCCAAGGACCAGTGAGAGCCGGAGCTAAGGTGATTATTCTTAAAAAGCTTGAGTGGATTTTTTTCCGTGTTTTATTGAGAATTACGTGGACCACCATATAAAACTGGAGTGTTTCTTACAACTAAATGGTCAAATTAAGTACAGTTGCAGAAGCGTAACACAGCAGATTTTAAGTTTCTTCAAAGTTTGGGTTGAAAGTTTATTTACATCAGGGTTTATGTGAGACTATTTAAATCATATCAGGTGTTTCTTCCCTTCAGACCTTGTTGTTGTGGCTGAAAACGTAATGCTGAAAACAAAAGTTTAAAAGAAGTTTCATGTATATCTCAAAGGCTCCCAACTTAAAACCCACTCACGCTTTAATGTGTGCTGTTTGTTGTGACACACTATAAACAAAGTAGGGAGTTTCAGCTTGTTCTCTTCTTTTTTTCCTTTCACGTCATTTTTGATTTACATATTTAACTTCCTTTTTATAAATTCAGACAGTCACTTCTTGTAAAATCATTTTCAGCTCTTTTTTAAGGTAAATGTGAATTCTTAAGTTGATTTATCCATCTTTATCTAAATGTTTCAAGTGAATTAAGGAGCAGTTCATATTATTAACTTCTTTTCATTGTTTTTGAGATTTGGTTTTAGAAACTTTTAGTTCAAATACGAGTCAGAAAAAACCCAAAACGTTCAGCAAATAAGCAAATCATGTTGAAAACCTGAGAGCAGCAGGTGTCCTCCTTCATGCCTTCCTTCATCAGCAGCCTGCTGTGAAGTGGAACAGTTCCACTTCAGCTGTCATTCTCAGGAACTCGACCACAGTTTCAAGATCACGCAGCTGAAGATAAATCCCATTAGTTTCACAATGGTCTCCATTTAAACCAATGCTCATAAACCTCAAAAGGAATGTTAGAAAACAGATCTAGATCTCTACATATTTGTCTCGTTCTGGTTATTTTCTAGTGTCGGCAGTCTCATTTTGAAGTTCTGCTTGTTTCTGCAGACCAAAGAACAAACGCGTCCCTCCAGTCCAAGACCCTCTGCAGCTTCACCGGTTCCAAATCTGAGCACACCAGAGCTGAGGCAGAGGAGGCAGACCTCTTCATCATCTGTTCCTCCAGCCGACTCTCAAACCCCAGCATCTCCACAGGAAACTCCCTCATGGCCGACAGTGTAAGCTCTAAAGCAAGAGATTCTTCATGAGTGAATGAGAAGTTGTGCATAAAGGAAGATGTGTTATCTAGTAATATTAGTGAATTGCATTAATATGCAAGTTTCAGATGACCTATTTTGAGGCTTATACAGTCTGTTTGTTTTTACTGGTAAAAGTTGAGGTGTTGGTCAGAAATGAGCAGATTCTGTTTTCCTGCAGGCCTGGAGCGTCACAGCTGACCCACCCAGCCTTTCCCCACTTCTCCCTGTACAGCCCTCAGCAGCTGCTGTGGCTGCAGCACGTCTACGCGAGGCAATATTACATGCAGTAGTAAGTATTTATTAAACCACCCCCCAAAATAATAAACTAACAATCTCTTCTTGATTTAGTCTTTCATATTCTCTAAACATAACTTTCCATCAACAGCCACGCAGCTCTGGCAGCAGCAGGGTCTGCTCCCTCAACGCCAGCGACAACCTTTGTTCAGTACCCACATGTTCCCGCCCACCAAGTGCCTGTCCCAGCCCCTATAGCCAATCAGAACCCCATCGACAACCTGCCAGCAAATCAGAACCCAGTTCAGGACGCTGCTTTCATCAATCCCGGGGAGGCCAACCAGAACATGCGGATGAACGCTCAGGGCGGACCTGTAATGGAGGATGAGGAGGACTTGGAGCGTGATTGGTTGGACTGGTTGTACTCCGCGGCAAGATTTGGCGTTCTGCTCATGATCGTGTACTTCAACTCCAACCTGAGCCGCTTTCTGCTGGTGATGAGCACGCTGTTCCTCATGTACCTGTAAGTTCAGCCAGTTCCATCTGACGTTTTCCTCTTAAATATCCACTTTAGCTCTCATCCTCTCTACAAAACGCTGAAGCTCTGCCTTAATCTGAAAGGCACCAAAAAATAGGAGGAAAGTAAACGAGCCTAGAAACTAAACCCCACTGTGTTCCCTTATTTTACTTCTTAATTCTTAATTTGATGTCTTCTCAAGTGCATTAGTTATTCTGGTCAGGTGTGGTGGGCTAAACTTCACAAAGAGACTTTATTTTGGTGGTTAATTTACTTATTTCTTTAGAAATGTAATTAATAAATGACCAGAAGGGAGTGCAGAGTGGCGTTTCTGCTGATAACAGTGTACACAAAGCCCGGCCTTCAGGATAAGAGTCCTTGAATCCTGTTACCTGTCAGGTAAATAAGGATGTGTGTGTTCAAACAGCTGAAGGCCATGGATAAGCACACTCTTACTTGTCTACGTATTAGGTGTCAAATGACAATCTATAAAAGAACCACATTTTATTATCTTGTATTTCAAAAATCAACTGCGTTTTGTGGTTCATGTTTTAGTTTAGTTGTCAGATTATTTCCAAAAACTCCTCCACACTGGCTGTTTAATGTTGGTTAAATGTCTCTTTTGTTGTCTTTTCCCTTCAGACACACTGTTGGCTGGTTTCCCTTCAGAAGACCAGGACCAGTCCCTGGACTCAACAATCAGCCGCCTCCCGAGGTCCAACACAACCAGCAGAATGAGAACAGAAACCAAGACCTAAATCCAGTAAGAAACCACATTTTGATTCTGATTAATTTATTACCATTTGTCTTATGTGTCTTCTCTTTAAATAAACCAACATTTTCCTAATCTTGTCATAAATAAGTAATAGGATGATTATCTTTTGTCTGAGAAAAGCTTTTTTTAATTCTCTTCTTCAGGTTGATGAGGTAGAGGATGGACAGATGGAAGAACCTGCCTTTGAAGAATCAGAGGAACCAATGAGGGCAGTTTTAGTTCCTCCTCACAGGGTGTCGGTGATGTGGTCGGCCTGGGTGTTCTTTAAAACCTTCTTCTCCTCTCTTATACCTGAAGGTCCTCAGGGCGTGGCTAACTGAGCGCCTGGAAACTTTTACCTTAAAGCAGTGACTCTAGCCTTCCTACAGAACAGCATGCTGTCGTGTTATGAGCTAAAACAAAGCAGCAGTTTTTATCCACCTTTGTGTTTTTATGCATCATCAAACAACCTTAAATGAAACAGAACGTGATGTTTGAGAGTTGGAGAGAAAAGGTGGACCTGTTTCTACTCTATAGGGTTGTAAAACATCACATCCTGTGAGGTTTGGGTACAGAAGCATTCTAGAGGCTGGTTTTCTCATTCATTCGCTGTATATTCTGGCTTCCTGAATCTAGTATCGGATCATCTGAGGGGAAATGGAGGACAGATGTTTTATCACTTTCAGACCAACGTGGTTTCTGACTGAAAGCAAAAATAAAAGTTTTAACTCCGTTAAATACAGAACAAAAGATCAAATTTAGAAGTTAAAGCACTAAAAATATTTTAGTGTCTTTTACGAATTAAAATTTAGAGGGTTATTTCCAAATGTCAAATTTAACAAGATCTTAATGTTTTCTCTAAGAAATAAACTAATCACAAAAAGGACAAATGTGTCAAATAGGAAGTTTAACCTGACTTTTTATACATTAACTTGTGAGATGAAAATGAGGCAGAACAAAGAACAAGAGTTCAGTCTGAACTGAACTGATCAGCGCAGGTCTGTTTTAGTAGGATTCTTCTTTTTATTGAGGAGTTACCGGTAATTGTGACCAATTTTTTTTTTTTTACCCACCAAATCAGTCTGTAACGTAGTTCAGATTGCATGTTAACAGAGAAAGTTTTGTAAATATATCTTATGTACACAAAGCACTTTACAGTTATCTATTTTATGCAAGCTTCTTAGAATAAAGAGGAGTTATAACTTGTAAATATTAAATAAAAATAAACCCTCTAGGACTCTGAACTGTTTTTGTTTTTTTGGGGAAATAAAAGTATAAAGGCCCAGTCTAAAATAAAAAAATGTAAGTATGACAATGGACTTGTCTATAGATGTAATCATGGGGAGTTTCTCATCTTGCTTTTTGTTGTAACTTATTTCATTTTTTAACTTTCCAGAATGACGACATAATCCCACCTGTTTGTGTTGTTTTTGATCTCTTGATGTTGAATGAGACCAGACCAGATAAACAACAGTAACTTTACTATCACCAGTCTTGATTTGATTTATTTAAATGCAAGTCTCTTGTTCAGTAGCTGTAAATAACTGGATTTTATAATCAGAAAATGGAAAGCAGCTCCTATAATCCAGAATATTTTGTGTAGATCAATAAATCTGTAAAATTAGAACTCATTCCTTTTGGGGGAAGGACAATAGAGTGTGACATTGGTCACTGTGTAAATAGAAAAACAATTTTTAATGCCTATCTGTGAAAGTTGTCCATGTTATACAACGTGTGTGTGTGTTTGAGGTTTTGCAATAATGGATGCAATAAATGACCTTAAATCATTTTTCTTGCTTTTATTTTTGATGAAATGTTTCTGCACATTGAGGATCAGAGGGTGAGTTTTTCAGCCCATGTTTTAATGCAGGAACCTGCTGAAGGTTGAGTCACTGAAGGAACACGAGTTCAGATTCTGACCTTTAGTAAACCCCGTGGGCCTCCTTAAATAAAGATCACTATTTAGAGCTGATGGTCACAGCTCTGCTCTGAAGTTTAAACAAGACATTTTTCATGTAAACCTTGAACAGGTACTGTAAGACATTTAATGCACAAAAAGCTTAGGGAATAAAACATCAAATAATGTGGCTACTGAGAAGTTGCTTTTGCAACATTCAGAGCAAACTGAAATGATTTTTCTCTGTATGACCACTGTTAAACTTAAGGTTCCTGGACGTAGTGCATGAAACCCTGAAAACAAAACGTCAAATAAAAGTTATTCCTTATGATCAAGTGTTATACTCTGAAAAGGAAAAACAGATCTGGTCAAAGTGTGGACTTCTCTTGGACCCCTGAAGGTCCTGGTCCAGAGCGTTCCACAGATATCTGGACTGATCGAGATCTGAAGAATTTAGAGTTAAAGTTACCACCAAAATGTTTTTCAAACCTCTTGGAGAATTTGTCAGGGTGAATTGTTTTCCTGCTGAAAGACTCCATACCTAAAGCATCTCAGTGCATCAGCTGTGGTTGATCTGATATTTAAAGGGTTAATGAGGCTCTTTAAAACAGAATGTTAACATCACTGAACATAATTCTCTAAAATCTGCTGTTATGGACTGGATTTCAGATCATGTTTATGTGAAAATCCAATCCAAAGCAACCATATCCTGACCAGTATATCAGACTTCTGTGTATAAAGCTCGCTTAATACTTTAGATTTTGCCAACTTAGCGTGAACGTTTGACAAAACGCAGTGTGTGAGTGAATTCATAACACTGAATTCTGAGCCTTCTAGATACAGAAACTGCAATTAAATTTACTGATATTGTTGAACTTCAGAAAACTTCATCTGCTCATGGTTTATCCTCAGAGGAAGAGCTGTTAATAGGTGAGTTGTACTTCATAAAAACCCACACAGCCTCCTGTTTGAACCCAGATCCCCTCTGATGTACCTCCCCTCTTCAACCTTCAGACCAAACGCAGCTGATTCAGATCTGGAGAACAATCCGCCTCCACTCAGCAGGAATCAGATCCTGTATCTGGTTTCACTGGGAACCTGTACATGTTGAAACCCTCTTTGTTGGGACAAACTTGGGTCTGGACAGAGTGGTGTTTGTCCCTCGCAGAGAGATGAAGTTGGAAAAAGTTTTCGATGCAGTTCTTTGTATTTCTGGTCAATTTAAAGGCATCGTTTTGAGGTATGTGTACTCCTAATATTCACATCTGCTTTTTTAAAATCAATTATGTTCTAAGTTGTAAAACTTTGAGCTTAAAACACTTTTCAGTTTGTGTTTCTAGCTGAGGTTCAACAGCTGTTATGTCATTGAAAAGTTGTACTTTGACCTGTTGTTTTACTAAATCTGAGTTGGTGTTTGTCCCTTCTCTCAGAGACTGAGTGGATCACACTGGTTGTTTGTCCCTGATCTGGTAAAAGATTGTTTCTCACTATATGGCTGCTCTACTCTAAACCCTTTGTGGGTTTGTAGGAGCTTAGGGAAGACCATTCTGATCATAATTTTTTCTGCAAACAATCAGCAGAGATAAAAACCTCAGCTGACACTTGAAGAGGTAAAACATCCAGAAGAAAGATGCCGGCTGATGTTTTATCACCTCTGCTGCTGCTCTTATCCATGTTTGGAATGAGCCACGGCTGCCTGCAAGACCCGGCTTCGGCCTACAAAATCACTGGAATCGTGTGCAGACTCACCCACCCTGCTGCAGCTGTGTGTGAGTACTGACCTCCTTAATTCACTGATTTACATCAATCAGAAATCATCTTAATGTTTATCATAGATAAACAATGTTTTATGTAAAGGATTTCCTCCACTGTCAGGTCTTTTTGTAGCTTCTTTTAAGTCACAGTCAAACAGGTGTCAGACATTTGGCAGAAGGCTTTATGAATGTGTCAAAGAAAAGGTGAAAACACATGAGTACAAAAAAAATGCTATATGTATTCATCAAGATACACCAAAAAGATCATTTTCAGATGTTTTGCAGAAAGAAATTGCTTAAAGAGAGAAAATCAAGCTTGTTCTTGATGTTTCAGTCACTTTAACTGCAGCTGGTTTCATTCTAGAAAAATAAAATCTGAAAATAACTAAAGCTTGCATTTTGTTTAGCATTAGTTTTTTGTTTTTTTATTTTATTTTATTTGAAAATGCAACAGTTTTCAAATGAATTACTAATTGTTTTTATTTTTGATGCCTTCAATAAATAGAACTTCAGCAAAAATAAAGAAAACTAATGATTTCTGTCAGTCTAACATTACATCTCAATTTTCCCCATCTTCATGGTTTTACATAAATCAGCTTTAATGGTCATCTTTCACATCTATCTGTGGTTTTATGGACAACTTTTTAAAAGAAAAGTGAGAAGAAGTGCCTGGAACTTTGTGACGATCCAGGGTTTGCTATTTGTTTCATTTCCTGAAAAGTTGTATTTTTTTTATTATATGAAAAAATAAATAAAAAGTGCTATGTAGGTAAGGTAAGAATAGGAATATACTGGAGCCAGAGCTCATTTTGACTTTAACTACTAGATCTATAATAGATTTGAATGCATTCCCCCAGTTTCAGCACAATAGAACACGTGTGGTATTACAGATTTAGGTCCTTTCTGTTGGATATCTGCGTTATGTTGTTTTCAGCAAAGTTTATGATCAATAGACTTTTGTTTTATAAACTTTTGTGATTCAGTTGTAAGGGAATGCGTTAAATCATCACAAAATAAGTCATTTCCGTATTGGTGACTTAAAAATCTCAAATAGACTCACAACTCTATTTCTCCAAAATAGAATTCAAAATTCATGAAGCCAAATAACATTTTACAACCTTTAAAATATATATTAAAATTCTCACTTTGCATTTTGCAGATTTTTAGGCACAAAAAGATTTTCACACAGGAAGAGAACATTTCTGTTAATTCAAACAAATCACCTTGAGTGAGTGAGTGAGTGAGTGAGTGATTGCTTGTTTGCATGTTTCTTTTGGGGTATTTAAAACGTTACATACAGAATAAATATTAACATAAATACAATATAGGAGCCCTATTTTATCTCCTCTATGCTGTGAACATAACACTGATTCACAGAGAGTATTTTCAGTGCTTTACCCAGGAACTACTCAGAAGGATTTCCAGAATTTATCTCGTCTAGAAAATCTCTAAATGTTTGGAAAAGTTTTGAAAAAAGTCAGTTTATGCACTATGCTGATGACACCTATGAGACTAAATAAAGATGTGTTGAATATTGTTGGAAGTCGATCCCCATTCCCTGCTTTCCACATATTTATTTAGTAAATGTGTGTTATTGTGCTGTTTAAGTGAATGAAAAAACCACTAAAGTGATTGAAGCAGCGTTTCAACACGCTCGATACCCAAGCATGCAGGGAGAGAAGTCCCTCCTCCTCGTCGGCAGAGTCCTGTATGGCCTTGACAAGTGAGCAAACACACGTTAAAGTGCACACAAACTCAACATGGCATCATCTCTTAACGCTTCTCTTTTAACCAATCCAGTTTGGAGATTCACAACCTGTCTATTGGTCGAAGTGCATTTGAGCTACGTGCGGGGGAAGGCATCGGACTGGAGATAAGCAACGTGTCTGCGGTGTTCAGCGGGACCATCCAGTACGGATACGGCAGCTGGTTGTGAGTCAGACTCAGGAGCCCACAGCACTATTTTTAATAAAGGGAACATTAAAACATAATGAAACTAACAGAATGACCTAATGAAGCACATTGCCTGATGACTTTCACACTAAAGTTTTAAACTAAAATCATTTTAAGTTCAGAAATGACACCAAATTTCAGCTCTCAAAGGTCAAATCCTGCACTGTCTGACTTTCTTTACTGAACTCAATATGACACTCTGTAAACCAACTACTTACATCATCATACTCAAAACAAAGATGGCCTTCCAGTAGCCTCATCAATGTCCACATACCCAAAACCTGAACCTAGTGTGGTCAAGACCATCCAACTGGAGACCGAGTCAAGACTAAGACCGTTAATATAAGACCTTTGTCTCTTTTTTTTAGAGGCCAAGTAGTTGGAGTTTAGGTTTAATAAAATTATATTTAAAACTTTAACATGGTGTGTCTCCCCTTTTGTGATGGCCCCCATGAGCCAGGCTGTAATGATTGGGGGCTCGTCCGGGACTATTCTGGACTGTTAGAGAAGACTGAACTAAGTTCCATGGAGTTTAGTGAGAGTCATGTTTAGCAGCCTGACCTGTAGCTGGATCTGCAGTAGCCTTTCTGTGTGGCTTGTTCTTTGTTGTACACCTATAGCAGAGTTGGATGTAAAAGTTACCTGCGAGGGAGAGATCCCGGACGAGCCCCCAATTGTTACATTAATTAATAATTAACTAATTTGTATCATCCACTGGAAAGGGCCAATTTTATTATAGCTTTCATTTGTTTACGTTTATGCCATTACATCATAAAATTGACCAGTTGATTTTATACTTGTTATATTAATATTAGCCCAAAATAGTCCAATTTTTTAAAAGTAGATTTTTAATATTATTATTTTCTATTCCATCCATTAAAGCTTTAATGGCTGTGAATGTATCATGTATGTACAGTACTGTGCAGAAGTTTTAGGCGTAGAAAGATGATGACGTATGTTTTTGTTACAGCTGCTCCTCTTTAGTTCTGATATTGTTCTTTCACCCCATCATAATTCAGTTAATTAAACAGAATGCATTTACACGGTTAGTGCAACCTATTTAAATGTGTTTCCATTTATATGCTGTTGTTTTTCTTTGGTCTAGAGTCAATGTTGAACAGACACTTGATTTTGAGGTTGAGACTCAGATTGATCTTGGAATCAACCCAAAACTTTGTAAGTAGTTTAATGTTTTACCTGTTCTGCGTTCCAACATCAACAGCTTTAAAGTGATAAAAGGTTACATGTGGTAATACATCAGGTTATGTTTTTGCTCTTGGTCTAATCATTTTTCAAATAAATCATTTTTGCAACTTGTTCTCATTCAAGTGCTCCATAATATCAAACAGTCACATTTTCCATCTTTATTTTCCTTCATCTGTTCTTCCTGTTTTCTCTGTTGTATCTGTCCTATTTCTCAGATTGTGGTAAAGCGAAGGTGGCAGCAGACACGTCAGACTGTTACCTGAATTTTCACAAGTTTCGCCTCTACCTGCAGGGGGACAAAGAGTAAATATTCCTGAAGAAAATAGTCTGAATAACACAGTGACTGGGTCTGAGCTGGTTAAAATGTGCTGATTTGTCGTTGATCAGGCCGAACTGGCTGAAGAAGCTTTTTACTGACTTCATCACCTTCACTGTTAAGCTGGTGGTCAAAGGACAGGTGAGGACAAAGACCACAGACGGTCTGTGTCCAAATGATCAGACCAATACTATAAGAAGTCTCTTCTGTTCAGATCTGTAAAGAGATCAACAAGCTGGCAGATATACTGGCTGACTTCATACAAGACACAGCAGGTGGGCATGAGGTTATAAATTAAATTACATATCAGTTTATTCATCTTTATATGCATGTTGTCAAAAATACCCACTTTCATCCCAAACTGCCCTTTACATCTCTTCTGCCCTCTACAGTTGGACAGGGACAATTTTATTTCTGTTATATTTTTATATAATTACACAATAAAATAAACTCACTTTTTAAAAGTTGTTATATTAATATTAACCAATGAACAGTTCAGTTTTAAACACTAGACGTTTAAAGTATTACTATTTCATAATTCAGGATGAACAGAGACTGAAACGCCCCCTTGTGGCTGCTCCCAGTATGTAAAATAGGAGTGTCCAAAATGTGGCTCACGGGCCATTTGTGGCCTTCAGTGTACATTTTTTATTGCAATTTTTTTTTTATTGTGAAGCCTAACCCCAAAAAAATGCAGATAATTTAGTTGGTTAAAGCAGCACTCCGGAGGATTTCATCAAGAGAGCAGTTTTTGAATCTAGCGTCCAAAGGCTCCTCCTCAAACATCTCGACACACGCGTCCGGTCGCGTGTGCGCGTGTGCACGCGGCGCATATACTTCGGACATGAACTGTACAGCTCAATGCGTAGGGTTTAATCACTCACAGTTCACAATCTTATTCCAACAATACTACGAGGGTCTGAAGAGCCCTCTCTGTCCCTGCTGCTTCTGATATTAGCTCTGTTAGCAGAGAGCTGCTGCTGGACTCTGAAGCTGAACTTGACTCGGCCCTGGATGAACTTTCTGACCAAAATAAACGCGTCATCCTGTCAAGCCTTGCCATTCTGTGAGGTGAAAGGTTTAAAAATAAAAATAAATCCATCTTTAGCTGGGGAATGGGTAGGTTTTTAGTAGAAATGAGCCGTGAGTCCTCAGTGAACGGCTGAGACGGCAGAGAAACACACGGAGCGTCCTGTACGACAGCGCCCCCTACTGGTACAGGTTTGGTCGATGCGCGTGCATGTTGAGAGAATGCAGACATTTGAATTTCATTGGCTGAAAAATGTCGGCGGCAAGAAATAATGGAAAGGGGTCTCTAGGAGGAAGGAGGGTCTTCATCAGAATGACAGATGTTGTGGAACTCAACCCATAGATCATAGTTTAGACCTGAAATATCATTTAAAACATTTAGAAAACTTTGATACAGAGAAAAATAATCCAGAGAGCCGCTTTAAGGACAATAAAGGTTTTTTTTATTCTAATTGAATGACCACAAACCTTCTCAGACTCTTACTATAAAGCAGACTCGAGCAACATTCCTAAAACATGACTAAACAGCAGCATAACTGAAGAGAGAGGGACCGCAACCTGAGATAATGGACTAACATTTATTATCTATTCTAGACTGAGATGATTTGATATTTTTCTTTTATTAAGGCAAATCTATCAGAGCGTTTTTGTATTTTGATCAAAATTTACAAATCCTGTTTGAAGGAAAACAAATTATTTGTTCTTTTCATTGAAATATGTTTAATATATTGTTGGGTACATTTTTAAAATCACAATAAAATCATTTTTCTTTTTTTTTATTATTTCAAATTCATTTAATTTTCGAGGATAGAAGTACTTTTAACTTGATGAGTTTGGATTCAGTTGTAGATTCTGGAACAATTACCTGATCTAAAGCCACATTAATAGTCCTTATAGATGTAATCTATGATACAGTAGCTTTATCTGACAATCTACATGTCAAAAATCTATTGTTTTAATCCATAATCCCTACTTTGCCAAGCAGCAATAAAAAAAATCTGACCTTTTTCCCAGTCTGTGAACTCATCATTGATAGATAAGTCTTGTGGATTTTTTTTTACAACCATTATAAGTTTCAGGCTAACCAGAAATAAAATGTAATTAAATTCTACTAATTATATTTAAAACTGAGAAAGGTTTTAGATTTAGAAAAACTTAACATGAAAATGAAACTGAATATAACTCATAATAAATCTGAGTGAGTTGTAAAGGTTTCAACACTTCATTTGAATCCAAAAAGCTTCTTTCCCTCCTTTTGTGAGAATGTGAATGTTTTTGTTTACTTTTTCTAACAGCGGATTTCCTCCATGATGGAGCCATCAGTGTGGATATCGGTGTAACGTCTGCTCCTGTCATCACAGCCAACTACATAGAATCATACCACAAAGTATATTTGTTTACTTATTTTATCGTGTGTAGGCTTTTTTAAAAATTATTAATTATCATTGCATCCATTTCAGGGGCTGACAAACTATAACAACACATCTTCTGTGATCAGTGAGTCTGTTTTCCACCCCAACCAGCTGACTGACAACAGGATGCTTTACTTTTGGTTCTCAGGTCAGCAGCTGTCTTTATGATGTTGTGTACCATAAAATAAATGAAACCATGAATTTACACCATTGCATCCAAAGTGCATGTTTTACTCATGAAAGGTCTTGTCCTAATGTGATTTTCAGGTGGATTTTTTTAACCTTATAAATAAAACTGATGCAGTATTTGTTTGTTTTTTAACTCCAGATGAGCTCTTCAAGCCTCTGATTGCTGCTGCTCATCAAGACAACCGTTTCCAGCTCAACATCTCCTCAGACGAGCTCACTGTAAGGATCCTAACTGTAATGTGGGTTAAAAGGAGAATAAAAGCACCTATTGGATGCATTTACAGTAATAGCTCACTATTGAACAAATCCTTTGTGTTTTTGTCTAGAATCTTTTCAGGACAAGTCTCTCCAGCGTCATGCCTCAACAGCTGGAAAAGGTGAATGAGAATAATTCCCTAAAACAAGCGTCTTTTTTTTTTTAAATCAGAGGTTACAAGTTGGTTTGTGTTTGATTGTTCAGTGTCTGAGGGAATCAGCTTCTTCAGAGCTCAGAGTCTGGAGTTCATCAGTTCCCCGTCTTAACACCTCGGCCACGGGGACGACAGTCTGGGTCCAGGCTTCTGGAGAACTGTTCTGTGAAAGTCCAGACACACCCACACTCTTCTTTCAAACGGTAATTTGAGACAGACTTTAACAAATGCTATGGAGTTATGACCTGGCCTTAAATGGTCACAGCAAAAGCACATCATGTGAAAGTTTTAGAAAACGATGTAAATAAGGCTAACCACCTGAGGAGAGCAATGTAGAACAATGTTTTTATTTAAACATTAAGCAGAACTTTCTAAGGATGCGGTGGATCAAGGTTTATTTTTTTTCCAAATTGAGATAAGATCTGATTTGCTAAAAATCAAGAGAATATTGTTGCTTTGTCTCTGGAATAAAAACCCTGTTTTTAACGTGTCTGTAATGTAGGATGTGTCTGTGAATGTCACAGCTTCCTACGCTGACAAGAAGCTCTTTCTGCATGGTAAACCTCTACAGTAAGAACTATTTTTTAAATTGTTAATCTCTGAAAAACCTTGCAACAAAGACTGTCTGAAATCAAAAACAACATGAGCTTGATGATCTATACCCCAAATTCGCCAGCTCATTTCTTTAAATTTATGAATAAAATAAATATAAAATTACTGTAAAATGTTATTTCAGTCAGTGTGTAAAGGTTTGTTTGTGATTTCTAGGCTTGAAGTACGTCGAGCTGAACTGCCCTCCCAAAATCAACTGGTAAGTTCACATCGACTCGGCTCTGGAACAGAACCCGTGGAGAGGAACTGGACTCTTCCCTGTTGTAGATTTCCTCAACTCAGTGTGAGAGCATCACCTGATTGTGGATCTGGAGACACCTCACAGCCATGTCCCCGGTCCTGAAGCGTTTTGTGGAGAATGAAGTGTCAGGCGCTGAAAGGGCTGTCCTTTGTTGCCGATAGACAAGATCTCAAGGCATAGTTGTGGAGAGGAGGATGTCTGATAAGTGTCTCATCCCTACTTTTTGCAGATGAGTCAAAAGGCAAAGGTCTGATTTTAGTGGTTCATTTATATTCAGACTATGCTCATGGGAGAGGAGCATGACCTAAAGAACCTGATCCTGGAATCAAGCTGAAATGAGTTCCTCTACAGGAGGACGGGCTCAGCTCAGCCGTAGAGATAAAACGAGGATCTCCGTAGAGGAGGTCAGAATCACTGCTCCTCCACGTTGAAAAGAGTCCGCTGAGGTAATTCAGGCTTCTGATTTGGATGCTTCCCAGTTGCCTCTATCCTGAGGTTTACTGGGCACATCTCACTGGGAGGAAACTCTCAGACAGGAAAAGTGATTATATAGTATCAGGCCTGAGAATGGCTTGGTATCCCCCAAAAGGAGGCTTTTACCTCCTGGACTGACCTGGGTCAAACTATTAACTAGTTCAACTGCATGCTGTTTTATTCTCTTTTAGTTTTTTTTTTTTTTTTTGAAAGTTCAGTGTTTTAAACATGCAGATGTTCCCATGCCCTCTTTTTGTTTCCAGATTTCTGATGAGGCTCAGCTAGAGTTCATAAGGGAAGCTGTGGAGGTGATCGGCGTTCCCAAAGTTCTGTCTGGTATGAAACAGACCCTCTGACATTAGTCTTCCAGTATGGTGCATATGTTTAAGTTAATGTTGCATTTTCATTCATTAAACACTCAGGTTAGTTATTTGATTGTTACTGAGAAATGTTTTGTTCCAGTTCTTCAGGTGGAGATAACCAGGCTGCTGGATAAACAGGGGGCTAACCTGTTTGACATTATTAACCCTGACGTGCTCCATCGAAACGTAAGTCTTTATTCTCTTTTTATCCCTGTTTGTGTTGAACTTCTGCATTCAGTCCTTCCATGTTTTGTGCTGCAGGGTTTTATATTGACTCAGATGGATTTTGGATTCCCTCATCATCTCCTTGTTGACTTTCTGAAGAAGACGCTGCAGTAACGGGGCAGACGCTGACGTTTTAGCAACAGAACTAAAGTCACGTCACTACATTAGGAAATAATCTTCTGAAGGTTTTAAACATGAACAAACTAGAATCTTCTTGATGAGCCACTTGTTTTCATTCTGTTTAGTTTTGTAGACATTAATAAAATTTCCATTTTAAGTGACTTGTCTGCTACATACTTTGTGTGGAAATGTGAATTTCGAGAGCCAAAACCTTCCTGTATCGGCTCAACCTCACTGAAAGTCAGGCTTACGTCAAAGAAATCGAGTTTTTACAGCAGCAGCGATGAGTGAAATAGTCCCCTTTTCCCTCAAGTTTTATTTCATTAACATGTAAGACAAAGAAAACAGGCTTACTCCCAAGAAGTTTCTTCAAAATAAGACATGTAACTCAAAGCTAATTAAGGAGACGAGACACACCTGGAGGGGATTAGTGCCGGGAGACTGGAGGAGGAATGGGGGAAAACCAAAACCTACACACTACAAAACAAAGGAAAACAGGAGGAAAAACACCAACTAAACTAAACACAGGACACATGGGGGTATGGGACATGACACTTTCTGGTCTCCCTTAGAGAAGAGGTAATGGGGCATTAAGTTAAAGCCTCCATAGCTCACTGGGTTAAGGTATTATCAGTAACTTGAGTCTTGAAAAACTATTTCTCAAAAGTTTCACTTTTCTACTTTAATCTCAACACAATTTTTATTTTAGTGGCCCTAAAATATCATAAAATACACAAACTGTTCCAAATGAACAACGTCTGAGTGTGCTGTATGCGCTGCTGCACCGGCAGAAACACCATCAACTGAATAAATGGTCTCATTCTAAATCGTAGAGGTTTACAAACAGGTAATAGTGCTTTTGAATTCATGACTTTTTGTGCCAAGGTTGTCCCAGAATTAGCTGCTAGCTTATCACAGTTCAGCAGCAGTCTCTGACTACTGCTCTGCTCAGAGGACTGCTTCCTGTTTCTATAGACTGATCCCTTTGAGTGATGTCACAGCCAGGTGGATGTGGTCCTTACTGTAGACTAATAAAACTAACTAACTACTAAAATGCCACTTGACCCAAAATCCTTTTAAAGCAGGAAGTTCAGATTTATTTATGAACTGAAATAACCTACAAAAATAACCTGCTACAAATGGATCACAGACTAAAAGTGGTCTGAAAAAAAAAACCCCCGATAGCAGTCATTTATTAAAAACACAATAACATAACATATATAGAGTTCATTGCCTCCTCCTAGGATTTGTGTCAGTTAGACTTGTTGGGACCTGTAACCTGTAATCATACCTTTTCTTCAGGTTAACGTTCGATCAATTATTAAATCTATGTTATTTCATGTTGTTGAAAATGTCATAAACAGCCAGAATATTTAAAACTTCCAAAGTTCATATCAGAACTCTCAGTCTCACTCAGATTAGCGGTTAGCTCATCCATCCAGAGAGAACTCATTTCTGTTTATTTACTTAATGTTTTATTTATTTCTGTGATTTTGAAAATATATTTATTTGTGATACTTTGAACAACTAATTGTTCCCTTGAGGCCTTTTTTTTTTTTTTTTTTTTAAACACCATTGTTTTTATATGTTTAAACGAGGTCCTGCTAATCCCAAATAGTTAAAGGGGGGGGGGGGGGTTTAAAAATGCACACCAAACCAAAGCTCAAGATTCAGGAGGTTAAAGAAACACTGATCTGAATACAGCCTATTGTAAGCCTTTCCAGCTCTATCAATTTCACATTACAGTCATTTTCTTCCTATTTTGAAACATAAAGTTGAGTTTAGCTGCCACTAGGTGGTGCTGTTGGATCTATTTTAAGCATTTTAACTGCTTTGAAGCATTTGAGTTTATAATTCCTCCTAATGCAACGTGTTCCTGCAGAAGCAATGTGACAGCTTGTGTTTGCTAAACACACTGGATTAGGTTCACAAACAACAAACAAACCTTTTGTTTATTTAATACAGGACAAATAAATGTAAAGCGAAATTAAAAAGTTACAAAATGCTTTTAAAAAAATAATTGAACTAATAATTACTTATATAAACATTAGGTAGCATTTCTTTTTAATATGAGACAAAATAAATGTCCTAAATTCTATTTCTTACTGACATCAATGATCAGGTTTTTTGCTCTATATTTATATGTTTTCATTTTTTTATATAAATGAAATGTTAAAACATTATGTTCACCTGTTCATGGAGGGGGGAGAAAACCTCAAATTAAAGATAGAATATTGTGGATGACAGAATTAAAACATATTTATTAATAATCAAATGTGCCTCTGAATCCATGCTGACGGATGTGAGTGCTGAACATAAAGGAGCATAAAAACTGAGGGGATGCAAACACATGACTGATGAGTGATCCAGACAGAATCATCATGAAGCAAAAACAATATCAGAAAACAAATCTCTCAACACAAAGAATGGAAGCTGAGCCAAGAACACAAACAAAACAAACATAAAAACCTCAAACAACTCATGGAGTTACGAAATGGTCAAAGTCTAGAAAAAAGACCACTTCAAGTTCCTACCCAGCTCTCCCAGAGTGCACTCTGTCCTACATCGGTTCACCATCAGAGTTCCTCTTTTATTTTGCTTCTCAACAACATTCTGCACCATCTGCAGACGTCTCCCTCCATCGTCACCCGGAACACTGCAGCTCTAACCTTCAGTGCTTTCTGGACTTCCTGACGTCTACATCTAGCATAACCTCAAAACATAAACCTCTATAAACTCAGATCACATGTGCATCTCCTCATCAAGGGAAGAACCATGTTTATCACTTCAACATCACTCCATCATCAGCTCCTTCAGCCAGAAAAGGTCTCAGTCCATTCCTTCAGAGGATCTCACTGAGGACATCAGGTCACATGTCCAACCCTTCATCAGATTCATCACAACAACCATCCACCATCTAAGGAAAGCTCTTATCTTTTTCAGCAAAACCAACTTTGGAGTAAAGGGTCATCTAGTTTTCTAGGAAAGAAATGACATCAGTCACCTCCACCTCCCTCTCTCTGCTATATTACTTATTTTAATAGGCATGAACTGCTTTAGAAAAGTGGAATTATAGAATCATTAAATTCTGGGTAAAAGCCTACTCCCATTTACGACTCAGAGCAGTGTAAAAAGAACCTCCTATCAGTTCTGATCTATTAAATCCCCCCCCCACCTCAGGGCTGGGTCAAGGCTTAGAGTTTAACTCCAGCCAAATAACCTCAGCGTTCGCCCACTATGACTGTTTCATCTTCAGAGGAAGAAAGAAACACACAGGCAGACATTTAAACTTGTAGAATGACATTTAATGAAAACAATTTCAAAATAAAAGCATATCCGTGAAAATAAAGGAGAACCAGTGAAGTGGTTGAACTATTATCAACCTGAAATGTTTTTTTTTTTTTTGCTCTGCTCAGACACACTTCCTGAATATAAAATATTCTAAACATTCTGTCCATGTATCTGTTTTTTTCCTGACACTGGAATTCAAACCCATTGATTGGTCAGATGTAAACAACCCGGGCGAAATCTCCCAGCTGAAAATGCCAACTCTTTAGTCTCACAATACTCTTTGTGTTGACATTCCTCTCCACTGCATTCTTACCGTGCTGCTGTCTGCATGTCAACAGTGGGAACCAAGGTCTCTGCTGCATCACTCTGTGGCAGAACTTTTCCTCACAGTCAGTGTTTGGGTTTATAAATCATTACTGTCAGGTCAAATCAGGTGCAGGAAGCATGTTATTTTGCAGCTCAAACCCTGAGTAAGTGCACGAAATTTGACTTAAGATCTATGTTTGCTTTCTCATGTCCCCTAAAGACAGGGTCCTCTCAGCACCCCGTCCCTTCCCCCAGTCAGCACTCTGCTAACATGCATTCCTTTCCCAACACAACTATAAACACGCACGTTCACATTGCTGTTTCTCACTTCACGTTATCTCACTCATTTCCTTTGGCCTCCTGTTTTGACTTTTACTGCTGCCTCTCTGGCATTCTGCTAACAAATGAGTAAAAAAGCTAGAAAAGAGGTGAAGTATCACAACTGTTCCAGTTCTTTTATAATCTACTTTGGTTCCGATAATAACCTCTTTTCTCTGACAATGTCAAAATTGTCTCACTTGAACCAAAATAAGCTGACAAACGGAACTGTGTGCACAGGATGTTTCTCTTTTAAAACGTTTTTTCTGAATGAATTTGAACGTCCTGGGACCCAGCAGCTGTTTCCAAAGTGTTACAGAACAGGGCAAAGTGCAGAGATAACAACTGATAAGAGTAACCTGGCATGCATGAATGAAAACGATTCCACAATATAAACAAACACACATTTTACTTTTCCCACTCTGTTGCATAATACTTTACTTGATCGGTAGCATAGCATAACCATGACATCAGCAAAAAAAAACTAACCTTTATAATGATTTAAAGGTAGTTTCTATTTAGGATTATGGCTGATAGAAGCAGAAATCTTCACATGAATTTGATGCTTTTATTTGCCTCTACAGCATATGTGTCAAACACAAGGCCCGCGGGCCAAATGTGGCCCGCCACGTCATTTAATGTGGCCCGCGAGAGCTTAAAAGGTCTGAGTATTCAAAAATAAATAGGTAAAAAGCGTACTTTGACCAAAAACTACATTTCCCACAATGCATGTCAATTGTGTTACCCGCGACTTGACGGCTTACCGCCACTACAGGGCAGGGTGCACACAATGCTGGTCCTCATGAGAACCGGATTTCGAACGCGCCTTTGCGGAACAGCGCTGCGCGGTCCCGATGGGAGACCCTCGATCTGACGAACTTTACATCCTGTTGCAGCTCAGTGAATGAGTGATCACATGACCTCTGAAGCTAGTGCACACACAAGGTAGGACCTCCGACACACACGTACACGCGCGCACACACACACACTCACACACACTCACAGCATCTCCAGTGCGCCATTACGCACAGCTCGGCGCGCGCTTTAACACACACACAATCACAGTACGTCCGACCCCCGCACGCAGCTCACACATGCCCAGTAGGGGTACAACGGGTCACAATCGATCCGTGATCTGAACAGATCGCCCTCTTTGGTTCAGGACTCGGTTTGTAATCCAGCTGGCTGCGCTCACGCGCTTTACTAACTCCTCCCCGACCCGACAGCTCGCGCTCTCAATCTGCTGATAAATAATTCCCCTCTGAGAAAGACGTTCATTTTGTCATCACATATCCAGTTCTCTTTATCAGAATCAGTCATTTTAGTTGACCAGAACAAAAGATCACTGGTCGATGTTTGATCCATGATGCGTGCGCGCGCGGGGAGCTGCTGATCCTCCACCCCTCCGTCAGCTGATCATCCTCTTCCCTGATGGCAAACCAGATTAACCAGTTTCTGCCTAAGATAACATGTTGTTTTGGACTTTTATACGAGCTAATGAACAGTAATATTAACGGTGCTCAGTCAGGAGGATCAGAACACCTTGATCGTCACGCCTCCTCACCTGCTGCAGCTGTCTGACTGCAGTGAGGAAGAAACCGGGTCATCGCTCTGTCAGACCGGAGAGGTGACCCGGAATTTATTGAGCATTAAGCAGAAAAAATGTTGAGCCAACAGCAAATCATCATCTTCAACCATTCATTTAATTTGGTTACATTTTTAAGTTATCTGGCCCTTTGAGGCCAGCCATTATGCTGATGTGGCCCTCGGTGAAAATGAGTTTGACACCCCTGCTCTACAGAGATTTTGTTGGGTTGTTGGCTGATGATGTTATTCCCATCTTTTATTAAATGTGCATTTGGCTGGAAATTCACTCCAATGGGCCAAATGTGACTCATTGCTCCTCTAATATTTCACCGATCTCAGTGTCCATTACCTAAATGAGCATTCCAGAATAATCTGCAGATCCAGCCTGCTGCATTTTAACCAGAAGGCTCCAGAAGAACACTCTTGCATCACCTTCTGCTATTCTGGAAGGTGATAAGAATACTGAAAATAAAAAAAATACAGTTTAAATGTATGTTTATTGATTAATGTTAATTATTTTTGTATTAGTTTGAAGAACGTGTTCTTTCAGGTCTCTTACATGCTGCTGAATGACAAATTGATCTGAAATATGTGAGTTGATCAAGATGAGGAAGTGACAGTGAACGTATAAAGAATGCCGTTTCTTTGTGTTTAACTGAGATGACTTGACTCTATAGGCAGACAGGGACTGCAGACAGTGGTAAAAGAAGAGGAGGGATTGCAAGGTTTGTAACTAAAGATGGTGCATTCAAGAACTTTTGCATTTTTGTGTCTGATATTAAACTTTTGGACTGTTTCTGCTTATTTTGGGAACTCACATGCATCAAGTTTCCTGACTAAACACCAGGTTCAATAAAATATCCCTTTATATGGCAGCTAAATTTACTAGAGGGATTTTTGAGTCATCATGTTTCATAAGTCAAATGCACGTGGATATTCCCAATGAAATAAAAGTGAGACGGTCGGTTGCTTCTTCCTTTAACTTTATTAGAGCGATCAGTAAATGTACAGCCAATGCCATGTGCTCCAAATCATCCAAATTAATTAGTCACTCTGTGTCCATATGCATTAATACAGCTGCATAGATAGCAAAGGTGAGTCAAATTAAAGTGTAGTGGCTGTCATCACAGAACAGGACAATAACGGTCATTACCAACAATAATAAAATACAAAGTCATTAAAAAATATTAGAATAATCATTGTTAGTGAATATTACTAGAAATATAAACAGAAAAGTAGGTGTGTTTGTTCAACAACTGAGGACTAATTACTGGAAGAATCAATTCAATCCACATTTTAGGTGTTTTGGCTCAAACTGTGATCTGAATATGGAATGTAGCATGTCAGTGTTTTCCTTTACAAGTTAGTAAAGTCAGGGCATTAAACATAAAGACAAGTTTTGTATATTAAAGTAAAAAATCCTGGTTAGTTGAGGAGCCACTGGATGGTGTTAAAAAAAAAAAAAGATGTACCAGTAACATTTTACATTTTGACATCTGTCAAAAAAAAAAAAACACACACACTGCACATTCTAATGGTGGACCTCAAGTCCAGTATATCAAAACAAAAATAAAATGTACACATCAAAAACATTCAAAAGCAAATATAAATACACAAACATGTATAGTAAAATTAACATTTCAACCACTCAACACAGTTCAGCAACCCTGGTCTTCTTAATTCTTCTTTTATTTTTTGTATAAGCCTGCAAAGTGCTACAATGGAAATCCAAATGTCTGTGGTTCCAGTATCATTCTGGTTCCCTAAAGCAGCCTCATGTTCACATGTTCTGGTCCTGCATTAAATCCCAGTGCCAAAATGCCACTGGTTCACAGCTAAACAGGAAATACCCAGAAGAGAAACGAGGCCAGATGGGAGCGTTGGTGGAGTTTGCACAGCTTTCATGCGTAGCAGCATGTAGTGATATATCTTCTACATTTTATGGCACAAAATAGTAACTAAGCAGCAGATGACAGAGTATCCACTTTGATTTGTGAGGTTAAATACAGTAAATTACATTCCTCACAGTAGGTTTCAGTTTTTGACTGTGTGCAAGACGGTTTTATTAGTTTCACATTTCAGATTAAATTAGCTGTTAATATGTCCAACTTAATGCCACACAACTCTGCCTCCAAAAACAAAAATTAGCAATAAAAAATATAGGAAAAAGCCTGAAGCTTCAACTCAGCTTATGAAGTATGTATAGGCCTCTGCAAACTTTATGTAATAATATCTCAAAAGAAATATTTTCCATTAGGATGGAGGCAACAGGGCTAAAACTATTGGTGAAGGCTACGCTACGCTAACTAGCTCGTATTACTTTACACATTGTATTTAGCATTATGATTATCTTGGTTAAGCAAACCAATTTTACCACCAATTACTATGAAGTTTAAAATATGAAGTAAAAATGGATAAACTGCTACCAACATATCAGAATAAGTCTTTTAATTAATAGCTAAAGCAGCAGTAGCCTCCTAGCTAGAACACCTTTTACCTTCCATTTATTTATTTAGAGTTTGAGGAAAAAATATGGACACATTTTGGACTAAAAGAGTCAACATTAAGGATTTTATAGTAATCAGCATTAAACTGCATCTAAACGCACTAAAAAGGGAGATTTTGTTACAACAGTCAAGCTAATGTTTCTTGACTTGTGTTTAAAATGTTTAAGTTGTATGCTTAGCTTGATTTTACTGATAATGTTTGGTTTTTTTCAATTTTACTAGATCTGGAAATGAAATGTGTGTTTATTTTTAAAAATGGTTTCTGTGTTTGTGAGCATTAGACCTTAATTGCTACAGAAGTGGCAAACTGCGATGTACCAATCAAAATAAAAATACTATTAAAAAAAGAAAAGTTTTAACAAAAATAAAGTAGTGCAGATCTAACATATTTAAATTAAAATTCTAAGTATGAATTTAAGGGCAAAGTGAAGGCTGTTGTATTAGATGATGATGACAGAAACCCTTTAAGTGTTTGGTTTGGAACAATCTGATGAATTTGTTAAAGGTTTTATTCTCAAAACTTCTCACTTTAAAGTATTTTGAAGTCCTTCTATATTAGGCAACAGCCAACCAGTGCTAATTTCCTGTCCCTAAATCAGATGTGATCCTCCTCAGGAAAACAGTGGATATAATCTGAGCCAGGACCTAATAACATCTATGACTCTTGTGAAAATAGTAGTTTTCACTTCTTTTTTTTTTAAAGTTACCATTAGGAAAATAGTTGCACAGTTTGTCTACAAGTTGTAAACAAACTGTGCAAAAGATTTTGCAACAATCAGCAGTGTTTGATGTTTTGAGCAGTGAGCACCTGGGTTGTTATTTTGAATTCTGGGTAAGATGATGAGGCATTTGTGCCAAAACACCAGTGACCAATCACCAAAGAATCCATCGCCACAATAACAAACCATTATCATGTGCACTGTGTAAAGCTTTCAGGATTGCCAATGTGGACTTTTGCAGCCATGCTGATAAAAGGCTGGTGTTTTTGTGGCTACATCAGATAGTGATCTAGAGATCTAGTGTGTAAACTGCACAGAGATGAGTGCCTATTTATCACAGTAATCAGAAACAAACTTAAAAACCTCCATAAAGTATTGGAATATTATTAGTGAGGACGCCACAAAGACTCAGATAGATTCATCATAGAAATACCTGATGGTTGATCTCTTTCATCCAGAAAAAAAAATTCACATCCCTAAAAATATAAAAACTGTATGTGCCCTAACTTTGCAATGCAAAACACACCTATTAAAAAAACATTTTAAAAGAAGTGTGCACAGAAAACCGTGATTCCACCAGCTCACTCAGCCCATCGGTCACAGGGCGATGCTACTGGCACATTCATACATATATATATATATATATATTTATATTTTATACATCGTTAGAAACTGGCTGCCTTAATGAGCAAAACTACCCAGAGTAGTTTGCATTTTGGTTCTTTCCCATAGAGCATTTCCATCAGGAAATGATCCATACACACACATTGATGCAATGTTAAAACATCTGCTCTAACATTAACCCAAACTCACTCAAACCTAGCGATAAGGTCTCTAAACAGAAGCAGAAAGCGCCTCTGACCAGCGATGAAGGTTAGTAAACGTTGATGTCTTCTCTTTCCTGTTTTGTTGGACTTGAGCTGCAATGGATTGTGGGGCATACTTTAAGCACCAAGCCGTGTGATTTAGTTTTGGCTTTGGTCAAGACAACACCAACAGTAGGCAGCGAATCCCCCCAAGCAGGGAGTGTTAAGTAAAGCGTTGATCATCGAATCTTTCTCAGCCTTCATGTCGTCCTTCTTCGGACATTTCGGCTCAATGTGTTGACAAACCACCCAGTTGTCTCGCTCCTTTAGGCGGCCCAGATCTTCTTCTGCTGGAAGTAGGCATCAAATCGCGCCTGGGCGTACTCCTGCAGCACAAACATCCATCAGTGTTAAATCAGGGGTCTCTGTGATTGGGTGACACCCTGTCTGGCTATCATGGTAACCTGCCCTGGTGGACTCTGACCTCATCTCAGCTCTCTGTTGACACTACTCTATGACATTAGCATACAAACACAGCAGCAACAGGACCACAAAAAAAAAAGGTTTTGACCCAATTTCCTGAAATCGCTGTGAATATTTTACTAAGAGTGTGTGTTTGCCTGACTGTGGACCTTAAAAGAAGGGAGAAAATGTAAAACTTGAAAATAATCAAATAAAAATAATCTTTAAAAAAAAAGTCCTCACCAGGTATCCGAACTCGATGGTGGAGAGTCGAGCCTGGATGATGGACCACAAGCCCCAAAAGAAGTGAGATGCCAGTGAGAACCTGCACTCAGAAAAACAGATACTTAATTAGAAACAAAAAAAAGTCGCATTTTCTCCTGATTCAGATCGACACCTGACCTGAACTCACCGGTTTACTTCAACGTACAGCTCCTCCTTCAGCTTCATCTGGTCCTCTTCACTCAGACTGTCAAACCCTCCATCAGACTCCTGCAGGTAGCTTTCAATAAAGTGCAGCTGCACACAAACATAAAAAAAAAACAGCCATATGGTTTATTAAGTAAAAACAGAAGAAGCAGACATCCGTCACACCTGACACACACCTGCTGGGCTTTTGAAGGGTAGTTCTGGGAGCTGACTTTGAAGAAGGGAAACTTGTCGCAGGTGTAGTCGTACATCCATTCACAGAAATGGTTACCGATATCAAACCCTCTGCAACACAAACAGACAAAACAACAACAATGTTTTTATTTCACACTGTACGTCTTAAAGTCACATTTTAACAGCAGATTTGCACCAGACAAAATAAGGTGTCGAGATTAAACTAGAAATGTCTGGAGGAAAAGAGAAAAGTCAAGATAAAGTCAAACGTTGAACATTTCAAGAGCTGGATGAAGTGAACCCTGACGAGCTGACAGTATTTGCTCCATTTTTTAAATTATTATTAATGTAATCGAGTGTTCTAGGTGTGTTTTTACTGACTAAACTATAAATAACCAGGAAAAACTCAAATGCACAACAGCTGTTTGAGACTCTTATTGTGAAAAACTGAAGGAAGTTCACTGAAGCCTGAAGACTGCACCTAAAATGTTTTATTCAGTAAAAACAAACCCAGAATCCTCGGTTACATTAATAATAAAAAAGGGACAAATATAACCCTTCAGCTTTTTATTTTATGATGTTTTAATATTTTAGGACATCAACCTGGTATTACTGTCGTGTGTTTCTTTGTTTTGTCTGAGACATTCACTCTGCTCCCAAGTTTTGTTTTGTTTGCTTCCCTTTTTTGTTGTTTTACAGGTAAAAATGGGGGGGAAAAAAAAACAAAAACAGATCTTGATTTATCCTGTAACACCCAATAACCTGCAAACAACTGTATAAAAGCAAAGCAAACTAAATCAACTGCCTATCATTTAGATTGTTAGAATTATTTTTTTAAAGAAAAAAATGGTAGAAAATTGCATTTTTGGGGTCCTACATATGAAAAGAGAAATATATATTCTATTGGGGTCAGTGTTATTTAAACCAGAGCACATGGATTGTAGCTGAATGTGGCACTTTGGTACGATTTCCCACAGTCTTTATCAGGAGTGGTGGATTGTTTTCAGCACAAAGCCTCCCTTTGCTCTGTGGGGAGGCTCCAAACTGGGATCAACCCCCCTCTGTTTCTCTCCTGACCAATGCCTGTTTCTGAAGACATGAAAAAACCTTAAATTCCCACTGTAAGAGACAGAGGAGGGGGCAGCATCCCCAAGTCACGTGTTTGCTATTTGGAGAGACCTAAAGGGGAAAGGCAGCTGGGAGGAGGTGGGAGTTCTCTGTGATCTACACTGTTTCCCATAAATGAGCCACTCAGGAATTCACACACACACACACACACACACACACACACACACACACACACACACACACACACACACACACAGCTCTTCAGACAATCTGTAGTGGAAATACGCTGCTCCCCCGTCTCTATAAGTCACACTGACAGGTCTTTCCATTGCTTTGCTGGACGCCCCTCAGCAGTCTGCCAGATCGCAGTTACATAACAGCTGCAGTGAATATTTTAACAGGATGAAGTACGGCTGCCAGAGTCAGCAAATATTGATGAAACAAGCCATGCTCAATTCTTTTTCTTTCCCTGCTGTCACTGAATTTAATTTCTTTTTGGCTCCTTTCCAACCCCTTCTTTTTATTTTAGGAGATCAAAGGTTAGAAGAGAGGAGAATTACTGGGAGGAGGAGGCAAAGCGATGAGGAGACTTAAACTCTGGACAAAGAGACAGAATTCAGAACCTCTTTTCTTCCTCGTTTAGTTTCAACAAGCAAACTGCTCGTAAAGTGTGCAGCGTTAAATAAACAAGTGTTAAATGATGGAGATGCTGTGAAAGTACCTGTAGTTGTAACTGCTGTACTCAAAGTCAATAAGCATCAGCTTGTGACTGTCTGAGCTCTGGTGGCCCTTCAGCAACAGGATGTTCCCTGAAAACAGGCAAAAGACTAACGTTAGTTCCTCTAAAAAGATTTAAAAGCAAATAAGGGTCAAACAGAGCATTTGTGGTTGTATATTTTACCTTCTTGGCAGTCGTTGTGGCAGAAAACCACCGGAGAGTGAGTGGACTCCAGCAGAGACCTGAGCAGAAACAAACACATGACATCACTCCCTAAGAACCAGTGGTTTCATCTCTTTATGTGATCACTCCTGCAGAAGAGATCGCTCCTGAACTGCATGAAACAAATCATCTCTACTCTGGGTTTTATTCCTGGATTTGCAAACAGAACCACATATCTTGGATCTTGGGAACTTACTTCAGCATTCCCATCTCCTGAGGCAGGTTGTAGGCGAGCAGGCGGTTGAAGCGGCGCAGGTGGGACTCTCTGGTGAAGTTCAGCTTCATGACTTGATTCAGGTACCTGCAGAAAGGATTAGATGTGCAATTATTGCATTAAAGTTTGTTGGTTTCTTTTAACCTGCCTTGATGGTGGATATACTGAGGTTTCTTCTCTTTGACCCAGAAACTTGAAGGTTATTCAAGCTGACCTCACAGCTGATGAGTTTCTCAGGTGGATATTCCACATTAATACCTCAAACTTAGAGGGATGCTTCAAATTTGTTTGGTTTTTGAGGAGTTTAATGAACTACTTATGGGCAGCCGGTATCTTACTTGCAGTAGATTGCAGTTGGAGTAATCAAATTACAGTTGGAGTAATCTCAGTTTGGAGAATCAGGGAGAAATTCTTATGGACGCCGCTAAACGCGAGAAGCATTTAAGAGTGGATTTCTGCCATTTAAAGCATTCATTTATAAACTTTTATAGTAGTTTCAGCAAATACTCTACTGGGAATTTATTTATTTATTTTTTACGTGGAAAGGTAAAACGTTTGGCCACACAATGGGTCAAATTCCCTCAAGAGGCAATAAGAAAGTATTCAGGTGTCTTTACAAACACTGGAATGTTACAGCGAGCTTTATTAGCTGACAAACATTATGCAACATCAAACCTTGTCAACAGCCTTGTAGAAGTACTTTAAACATAAAAGCATCTTGATAAGCCGACGTCCTGCATATTTGCCGTCAGGTTATCAGCGAAGTCACGTTACCTTGAAAACGTTTAGGTTACTAACTGAGCAAACCGCCTGACTACTCAGTTACAGATAAGAAGTGATGTAGAGGGTCGGAGGACTCACTTCTCCATGGTTCCAAACAGCCACTTTGGCTCTTTGTTGAAGGGCATCCTCATTCCGTGGAACCTGGCCATCTTCTCTGCGACCTCAGCTGAGATGCCGGAGTCGCTCAACTCACAGGTGTCCAGTTTACGGCTCTGCCAGGAACGCAACGCGTACGAGTTATGGTTTTAAACATTCAGAATGCCAAACATTTATGAGCATAAGGTGGCTTAATGGAGCTCAATGAACAGAAGCGTGACGTGAGTTGAGTTTAATTGACAGTATATGAAAACAGAATTACTTCTGCAGAACATTCCAAACCCGTCTGACCAGCAACATACTAACTTACTGGGACGTACTGCTCCAGGCGACCCTGAGGGAAAATACCATAGAGTTTTGGTCCCAGCTCCCTCTCCGCCAAGATGGCGAACATCACGCTCTCCAGCACCATGGCCTCTGCCCCCTGCAACAGAAACACACAGCAAGAAAGTCTGAGACCAACACAGTGATGACAGAATGAGAAAGGATACAGAGGGTCTAAAAACATTCAGGTTAGTGGAAGACCTTCAGACCCTTTTGCAAATCTACAGTAAATAATCTAAAAGCATCAATGGATTGTACTACAGTTCATATCTCCAGGTTTTATTGACTATTTTCAGCTTTAAAATAGTGCAAAATTTTGTCCTAAAACTTCAAACCTCTGCATTATAATCAGGCCGTTGCATTGGAAATTCATAGCTTGATCACATGTGATCACATAGAGAGGCATTCGTCTAAATCAAATGTCCACATTCCTCAGTTTCTAAGATGTTTCATGCCAAAGCTGCTTTATAGAAAAAGGACTTGAAGCCTGACGTGAAAAGGTCAGAACATTAGCAGGGTGAAGGGAATGCCTGCATGTCTGAAAGGGGAATAAGGAAAGTTAGTGGGGGGGAGGTAAGATGGATGCGTCTGAATGAAGAAAAATGCTGTGGTTAGGGTTACTTAGGTTTGCCTGTCAGAGCAATAGGGAGAACACAAGAGGTAGATTCAAACTTCCAGGACAACTTGGCCGTCTCGGAGCAGCAGTCGCTGCTGAAGCTGAGAGGACAGCCCCGTCTTTCTCGCTTTATTTTATAAGATGCATAAAAGTCCCACGCTGACACATGCAGCCCTCAGTCCAACAGAGGCTCCAGCCTAATGAGGGAACTTTCTCTCAGACCAACACATGACAGGCTAAAGCTACGCTCTGGCCTTCTAATGATTTGTTTTACCTTGACTCCTCTGAGGAAAGGGGACGGAAACTTGGGCTGTTTACCAAATAGGCAGGAGGTCACTGAACTTGGTTTTAAACTATACCACTACAGAAGAGTTCATCAGCTCTAAATACGTGATTTCTTGTCTTGAATGTCTGTTGTTTGATCTTAACATCTCCACATTTATTCTTTAAACTTTAAGGTCCAAATAAGCTAAAACTCCAAAAGATATACTGTGATATCAGCCCTCTACAATTTATCTTCACATAAAATGTTGCAGAGAAAGAAAGATGATTGTGAAAGTTGTGATCTTTGGCGCACACCCAGGAGAATGCGCTTCACACAGAGTAACCAGCTCAGTGAAAACAATGCATCTCACTCTGTGGCCTTTGAGACGTCCTTTTGACCAGAACTGAGACAAAAATGATGAAGGGAAAAGTCATTTCCATTTGAGAGGTTTCTGACAACTGAGTAAACTGCAAATCCAGGTATTTACACTGGTTAAAAAATTAACAGAACACTTCAGATCTCAACTTAAAAAAATCATTCTAGATACCCATACTGAAAAGGATGCCATATTTGATAAAAATGTAAATGATCAACCTACAGAGGGCCTAATTTAAAGTCACCAAGAAATTTTAACTGAAAAACTGATGCAGTGGGATAGTCCAATTTGTATTCTGCCTGATAACACTGCCCTGTTCACCATGGCTTCTCCAGACCCTGTTACATCTGTCACAGAAGCTCAACTGATGGACCTGCCAATTTTTGTTGTTTTCTGCAAATGTCAGTGGAGCTCCACAGTGCCGGGCAGTGAGCACAGAGCACGCTTGAGGACTTTGGACCCTCAGACCACCCTCATGAATTCTGTTTCCAATGGTTCAGTCAGAGACATTCACACCAGTGGCCTGCTAGTAGAGCTCTGGCAGGACTCATCTTCTGCCTCCTACTCAAAGGAGCAGATGGTGGTCCTGCTGATGGGTTAAGCCCTGTCTAGCTCTCCTAGAGTGACTGCCTGTCTCCTGGAATCTCCTCCAAAAACAATTCAAGATAGAAATCACAGCTACAGTACGCGAAACTAATGGATATAACTCAAGTTTACAGATACTGAGCTAAAATTAAGAACGCAGTAACGACGTTTGAAAATGACCAAAATGGTCTTCAGATCATCACTCAGATGATCTGACTCTGACGATACTCCCTGTGGTTACATAATGCCTTATCTGCAGGGTGCTGATCACATGCACTTTCAAATCTCCAACGGGATTTACTATAATCATCTTGGCGCGCACACACACACACACACACTAACGACCACATGACAGCTCCCAGACAGCTTACCAGAACTCCTGAGGGACAAAACACGCAGACAGGTGGAAACTTTTTACACTTAGTTTTACCTGGTTTGTTTTACCTGGTTTGTTTTACCTGGTTTGTTCAGGAATGAATCAACATGTGAAACTTGTATTATCTTTAAACAGGGCTACATGTGTTTGTTACTAGAAGGACCTCTTGATGACTTTATAATAAAAAATGTTTAAAATATTCAGAGGCTGGAATAAACAACATGCAACTAAAACAAATGAATGTTCTGTTTCCAAATCCAAACTGAAGTTCTGACAGCCTCACCGGGCCGGACGTGCTGCAGGCTCAGCCCCACATTGAACACCGCTGCTCCTGCACTGCTGTCCTCCATCAGCCTCAC
>SSNR01000060.1:1399224-1485286 GCA_006937965.1 Callopanchax toddi | reverse complement strand
ACTCATTTTAAATCCCAGCGTTCCCTTTGGTAGTTTTATGTTATCTCTGAATCGTAAATTTATCAACAAGTCGAACACGTCTCGCGTGTTTGTTGCTCAAAAACGAAAGAATTTGCAGATTTCTGATAAACACTTCCTCCCCTGCTTCCGGAGCAGAAGCTTCCTGTGAAGCTGGTCTCCTTTGATACCGTTCACGTCATTTTAACGTCCTCTTTCAGTCTAACCCACATTCTGTTCCTCCTCAGGGTTTACTACTCAGGTCTCGTATCAGCGCTGCTGTCAGATTCTGGCCTTGGAGAGACGCTGCAGGTGCAGCTAAAGGCTGATGCTGCTGTGGCCTCAATACTGATCTCTCTCTCTGCTGCATGTGTGTGTAAATAAGCCGTAAAGGGATGGATTAATGAAGCTCAGACCTTCTGAACTGAGCAGTGACACAATTCTTCCACTCATCCGTCAACAGAGGTAAACCAGACACTGATAGGAACTAGAATTAGTTCAGGTTTAGTTATATAACACCTAACTACAGAGTCATCGCTGTTTCAGAGCCTTCCTGGTTTCGTTTCTGAGTCAGAAGGTGTGAGAAATGGATCAACTTTGGGAGGGGTTGGTGAAAGATGAAACTAATGACTGGAAACAAAACAAAAAAAAAACCACAAGAGAATGTTCATTCCAAAGAAATCAAGGATACATTGTGGAGAAATTAAAACTTGGTGACTTAATTATAAGTAACATTTGCACGTTTGCATTTTCAACATGCACAAAATCTTACTTGTATAAATTCTGTGAGAGTCGATAGAAATTTTGCACCTTTTCTTGCAAATCTGAATCTCCAAAACTGGAATGCCTTCAGAGTTTATTTTAAGATCTGTTTGCTGAAGTTCTGATGGTTCCCACCAAGCACATCAGCAATTTAAAGTTTTGTCCTGAGTTGGGTTTTTTTTCTTTATGGTGAAGACATAATAGTTCTCATCAATCCAGACATGATTGTTTTTGTTTTAATTTAAACTAGATAACAATTTGGTTATATATCTTACTGAGGCATGCACTGAAATGAACTAAAAACATAGAAGAAACTAAGAAAACTCTAAAACATGGGATGTTTTATTGTTAGGATTGCCCCACATACATTTTTAAAAAGTAAAGAAAAACATGTTTTCCCCTCCTATTATTTAATTATTTTTGAAGTGAAGATTAAAGGGTTAAACCCTTTAAAAGTTCTTAAACGAGACGCATATTTTAAATTACATTTATATTACATACAGATTATTTTAATAATGACAGCAAAGTAGACAAAACCCGAGTCTTACATGTCTTTTTTTGCTGTTTTCTTGAAGGACACATTTTTCTTAACTGTCAGATTAAAAGATAAATATTCTTTAAAAGCTTTCAGTTTTGGGGCTTTTATTATGAAATATTTCCAGGTTGGGTCACATTTTCCTGATCCAACAGCAGAAAACAATAACAAATATAATTCACTTCACAAGTTCAGTGCAATTAGAGATGTGTCAATAATATGAATATAGTAATATATACATATTTCTACAAGTGCAACTATCCTGCTGTGATGTTTGTCCAAGTATATATCCCGTCATGGATCTAATCCAAATAGGATTTACGTTGGCCAGACAGCGCTGTGTGAGTAGCTGGATGTAGGCGAGGTTGTCTCAAAGCACTGACCCAGGGTCAGTTCAGCGCAGGACTTAACTGGAAGCTGGATTAGAGATGAGACAAGCTGCTGAGGAGGAGCAGTAAGCATCAAGGAAAAACGCCCACATGATAACAATGGCTCATGATCTCACTTCAACCACATGACCGGGCGTCACTGTGCAGCTGTGTAACGCCAGGGTCAAGGGTCAGGATCACATGATGCGTTGGAAGGTTAAGGTTTTAGGTCAGTAGGTGGTGGTCAGTGACTATCTGAACGTCGTAACGTGATGCTGCTAACGTGGCATTTTTAATGATGTTTGTTTAATGTTTAAACTGCCTTCCTTTAACACAACACCTGTTTCAGTGTGTTTCAGCATTTTAGCTTCCTGTCTTCTTGGTAAGGATTACAGAATACCCACAGAAAGGTTCTGAAAAACTAAACACTGAAAGCAGAAATATGCTGGTAAAACAAAGTTTTAAAGGACTAAAGTTTACCAGGCCACAGTTGTAAATAAGAATGTGTTCTTTATTTATAGCCTATAATAAAAAAAAGATTAAATAAAAAAATAAAATAAAACAAATCAAAATCTAAACTTTACTTGTAACAGGAGGTTAAACTGTTTGAAAGTATTATTGTGTTTTGAATTTTACAATCAAAGAACTAATCAGACAGAATGAAGCTCTAATTGTTTGGCTGTGTGTGTGTGTGTGTGTGTGTGCACGCTCTTATTTTGAAGGAGGGAATCTGTGTCTGCTCTGAGTCACGAGGCATTTAACACGACACAGAACTCTATTGTTTATGGATAAACAGAAAGGGGAAGAACAGAGAGACAGATAAAAACATTTCCCAGCTCTATTTTTTAAAGTGTCAGGTTAGAAAGTGGAGCTGTAGTTAAAATAATTCAAACTAACGGCCTTAGACAGGTTTTTTCTGTGAGTTACAGCTTGAGGATGCAATAGGAGGTGTTTGTTCATCCATCCAGGCTGAAACGTGTTGAGGACCAAACCTCTGAGCAGAAACAACAAACTGTATGACAGCACCATCATCAGTTACTTACTTGGAAGTCATTTTCTTTGTTTGACTGTCGGGAATCCCCTTTATTACAGGACATCTATCAACAAGAGAGAAAGGAAAGAACTATCCATGAATAAATAGGAAGCCATCCAAGATCATCAACACTAAAAACCGAGCATCCCCGCAGTGCAGACAGTACAGTATGAGTTCAAACACACAGCGAGTCTTTAAAGGACAGAGCAGAGGACTGCTCAGCTCCCTCTGTCTCCTACCTGACGCTACACCCAAAGAAAACAGAAAAGGAGTGCAGAGAGAAACCAGATGTTTGCATGTAAATCAATCTGCCATTAATCTAATTCGGCTCCACATTTCTCCATTGCCGAGGAACCGTGTCTCCAGCTCGGTTAATCATTAGTCGCCGTGCACTTGGACGGGTTCCTTAATCATATTAGCTGTTTGACTAATTCCTCCTGAGAGGAGGCTCCGCCGTGGCAGAGACGGCTGCAGTTACCTTGGAGAGGGACTCTCTGATTTGGCTCACTCAAACATCCTGAGCAATAAAAGCTGTTTACACACCCATTAACAACTACACACATTAGAGTTAATATAAAGTCTCATTTGTTAATGCACACTGATTTAAGGGTGCAACTCAAGGGCTGAGAGTTCCTGCTTTTAATTTAACGCAGCGGTCTGGAGCGTTTCCTCTAAACGGCGAACCGCCAGCTGCAGATATGGTCCGCTGACGTTGTGCGCTCCTTGAACCTTTGTTGGTCATCGTTTAAAATCATTCTGCCATGGTGGGAGCTTCTGACTAAACTTTATCTTAGGAGGAGTTTTGTTACAAGTTACAACACGACGGGATGAGTCTGAATTCTGGACTCTGGACTGGACGGCCACGTCGAGCGACGAGAAAACAATGCAGGAGGAAAAAATGTGAATCAACTACAAGCTGATGCCTCGTGATGCTCCACGACTTACAAAAACAAGCTGACTTCTTAACAAAGAACCCTTTTACAGAGCAAGGGCCCATATTGTGGGATTTTATAATAACTGGTGAACATTTTATAACATTTTAAATGCTGCGTTAGCAGCTAAGGATATGAAAAAACTGTTTTTTTTAACAATTATAAAATGAATAACGACGTAGCAGAATGATGAGAAGATATGAAGAGATCGGTCCTTGGTAACCATGGCAACCAGATCTACAAAAATGCATAAGGTTCAGAGCCAACAGTGGAGGAAGTGGGAGGGGTCGTGTCCTCGGTTAGAGGTGTCTGAGACCCGTCTGACCCGTTTCTCCTGGTTCTGTGGTGAGATGTGAGCCTGCCTCCTGAACAGGGGGGACATTGTTCCTGCAGATCTTCCGATTGTGATCGAGGATTTTCCCTGCATCCGTTTCACCACAGTTGATTAAATTGGCTTAATTGAGAGAAGTTGTTTTGTGCCTATTTTTGGCATAAAACAACATGACAGCATGCTCTAAATCTGGATTTTTAGTCTAACCTTGAAACTTTTTTAAAAAGTTTTTAAATCCGTTTTTTTGTTATAAAGTAATAATGTTTCTAAAAAGTTCTTTTTAATTGCAAACATTTTTAAAAACTGTCAAATAAATTAACTTTTTTATTTTTTAAGAAAAACGTCCTTTTAATAGTTTGCAATAACACTCGCTGGTTGAAGTTTTTCACTTCATCTTTTAAAGGGTTAAGAATTAAAAACACAGGTTTAGGAAAAGAGAAAAAGACAAACAGGAGGAGCGTTTTAGATTGAAGCTTTTCCTCCACACTGTGTCTTCCTGCTAGATGAGTGCGTGTTACATCTTTCTATTAGGCTGAGATTTCAGAGATCTCATACTGTACCGTGGTTTTTGGTGGGTTCACCTTGGAACAAGAGTGCCCAAGGCACGCTCCTTTGGGAAGCCTACGGCAAAGAACACATGCATGTACAGCCATGGGGGTACATCACTACGTACAACAATGGCTAACACGCACGCTCACACACACACACACACGCACGCACGCACGCACACACATATATACAAGTGTCATAACTACACATGCATGTATACTCTAACATAAGCATGAGCTACAGGCGCACATACAACCTCTGATAGTGAGACATCACACTTACCCCTGTTACATGACTCATAAAGAGCCAAAAAGTTTAACTAATCTCTGTATGATTTGTACGTTTCTGTTAATTGTGCTATAAGTGTGTGAAGTGTCGCCTATTTGTAGCTTTATGTTTGTAGAGAGAAACAACTCCCACCTGCAGGATGGCCCCATAGAGGCGCAGCAGGACGCTCCTCGGCTCGTCCCCGACAGAGTCCAGGCTGTCGGGGAGGCTGCACAGGAAGAGCTTGTTGCTCAGACCACCTCTGGAAGACACGTAGAGAACACAGGCCTTACATGGTGTTCAGATTTGCAGCAGACTGTGTTTTTTTTTTATGGTTCTGATGTGGATTTGGAGGAGTTCTGGTCTCACACGTCCTGTTCTTTTATTCTTAAAGTGAATAAATCAAAAGGCCTCTAAGCCAGTGATTCTCAACTGGTGGGTCGGGACATAAAATTGGGGATGCAGACTCTCTAAAAATGTACAAAAAAATGTAATAAAATACTTTTTTTTAAAGGATGTCATATATTGGGCTGCAGATGATACGTACATTTTGCGTCCTTGAATCCGTTTAAACTGCACTTTAAAGAAAATATGTTTTTGCACTTTTTTGGGATTAAAGCTGCTACTGAGGAGAAGCTTTTTTTTTTTTTTTTCCAAAGTGTAATTTTGATTTTTGGATATTTGTTAAATTCTGACTAAGTTAAAACATGAGTGTTTTTAAAAGTATTTCTCAGTATTTAACTTGGGTTTTCATGTATTTTGCTTAAAACTCCCTCATGCCATTGCCTCATGATTGTGACTGAATAGTTTTATTATGACTTTTTCAGTGAGTTGGTTATTACCTACTAGGGTTACATATTTAGAGTCTTTTTTAATCTGCTACTAAAGTTTGATTCTGACTTCATGTTTAAATCTGAAAACATCAGATTCTTGTTAAAGGGGATAATTTAATTAAGGGGTTTGGTTTAAAATAAAAAAGCAGCTTCTCTAGCGCCACCACTTGATAGAGGAATCATTAAAATAGTGTTTTTCTTTGTGTACTGTGAGATTCTGTCTCAGGTTGAAACTGCTCCATCGTTTCTTTAAATACAGTTGAGATCCACTGCTCTGAGCTATTTGGACTCTATTTATAAGATCCAGAATAGAAACTTGGCTGTTTCCTGTGTAAAACAGAAGTAAAGCAGCAACTCTTTTCAACTCAAAAAATAATAAAGGAGCGCTGCATCAGATTTATATCATAAAATAACCAATCTGCTGCTTTTTGTCCTCATTTTATTTCCCAAAATAAAGCAAACATTTAAAGTTTTTATTTAATAAGATGTCCCTCAACACTGTGAGGATGAACAAGCTATCCAATCTGATCGACCACGTGACTACAGCATTTAAAGGAAACTCAAATAACTAATAAGTGAAAACTGGGTTTTCATTGTCACATGTTTCCTCTGACTCAGTATGTGTTTTGATGTGACCTCATCTTTAGTCACAGCAGATCTGAACCTTGCATAGAAATAACGGCGCCAGAGATGAGCTTCTAACCTTATAATGGTGATCTGGAAATCCTCCTCGGCCAGGTTTTTCCAGGCTCCGTGCAGGAACTCCCTGCACCACAGATACGCCTTGCGCCGGGTGTCCAGGTCGGGCTGGTCGAGGCGGACCAGCTCCTTGCAGTCCTCTTGGGCGTCGGGCTGGACCTGCAGGGCGTTCTCGGTCACCAGGAGACCCAGCGACATGGAGGGGGAAGATGAGACCCCGTTGATGAATTTGGTTTTCATTTTTCTAAGATAATGGAAAACAAAGCAGAAAACGCAGCCCCCGCGTTTGCGTTGTGTCGCAGGATAATTCAATTCGGTTTCTTCTTCCTGGATTAAAAATAGGGCGATGAATTTTAGTTCTTTCTTCTTTTATTGCTGGTTCAACCTGTGGCTGGAGTGTCGTTTTAGATTTATATCGAGCGCAAATAACGGAGATGAGCTTCGTAGAAACGTCTAATGGCAGGAATGAATCAGGCTAGGAGATGCGCAGAGTTTCAGTGAAGTGGGCGGGACAAGGAGGGAGGAGATGGCCACGCCCTCCTTAACATCTGATTGGTTATCTTGGACAAATCGGCGCCGAACCACAACAAACCCGGTGATGACTTCAATAACAGTCGGACATTTAAAGACAATAGTATCTAAGCTGGTTTGGGCAAGTTAAACATGTTTGTTTTACGTAACATTTAATTTAAATGTAATTTAAAGGTTAAAAGGAGGTCAGATACACACAAAATGAATTATAACTATTAATAAAGGTGAACAAATTCTCCACATTACAAGATAAACAACCTGTCAGAGTAAATGTCAGTGAAAATATTTAAAACATTCAAATTTCTATTCTATTCTGTTCTATTCTATTCTATTCTATTCTATTCTATTCTATGTTTAAACGATTATTAAATGTTATATAATATTCAAAACAATGAACAAAACGTTTGAACATTTATTTACTTGCACCTTGTAGACTTGACAATTTTCTGACTTTTTGATGACCAGTGAACGCAACATATGTCACATTTTTGGCTCGTCGGTCACGTAGCTCTAACGGACTCCAGCAAATCTGACTGCAGGCATCATTTACAGGACGTGTGAAAAAAATCGGGTTAAAAATCATTATACATTTTTCCATCTGATTAAAGACACAAAAGTAACAGTAAAAAACACCTAATAATTTTACAGTTATTTCTATAGCAAGTTTAAAAATACATAAAGCTAAACTGACTGATATTTGTAACAGGTTCCTTCTCCTTTCTTGTGCTGAATGCAATCCTTGACCCAGTCACTCTTAAAGCGATCCTCTGTTAATCTTAGCTTGTAGGACATTTTTTCCATTTCCATAATTTCATCTACGATTGTTGTCCATAGGTTGAGACTTGGTTCATCAGCTTTTAACCAGTTCTGATTTTGGTACCGTCCCGTAATAAACCAGTATACCTTAATGATGGGGTGTGTCTCTTCTGGACTAGCTTGAATAGTTTTAATATAGTAATCTATTTGTAAGATTATAAGTGTTCTTAATTCCTTGAACATTTTTCATTCTCCTCTGTTTGGTAATTGAGCTCATTGTTGTTATTCCTTTGCCCATCCTTAAAGGTCTGTTTTTCCTGGTTTTAAATTTCCATCCACTTCAATCCTAATTCTCTTCCCAACTTCAATTTTTTTCACTAAAAGCCAGATTTTGAATGTGAATGTTGTTATTGGGTTTAAATCCTTTTTTTCTCTCTTGCACATTTAGGGAGATTAATTTCTCCTATATGTTTGTATTGGAAGCCAAAAGCTGGAGCTTCAGTATCTTTCCATCTAGCTACCTGGTTATTGCACAATTGGGCCAAGTGGCACATTGGGCTGCGTATGCTTTCAGATTGGGGAGTGCCATTCTCCCTTGGCCTTAGGCAACTGTAGTATCAATTACCTCACCCTTGGTCACTTCCCTATAAACCTTGATAAAAGCTTATCTCACTTCTGGAAATGTTTAATTGGTACTTTCACTGGCAAAGCTAAAAATAGGTATAGGAGGTGAGGGAGGATATTCATTTTTATGGCACTTATTCTGTCGTTGAGTCCCCGTGGATGTGTAACCTGCCTTTGACTGTCTTTATTAACTTAATTCGCTTTGAACAACTTCTGTATATGTTTAGTTATTTACTTCTAGGTATTTTAATGTTTTTGCCTCCCAGTTTAATTTGGATTCTTCTGGCAATTCATTGAGTCTAATAAAGTCTGAGTTTTCAATATATTTATTTTTATAACCAGAGTACTGGCCAAATAGAATTTTCATTAACTGTGTAAAGATTTGTGCTGGATTCCTTAAATATATAATATTTTATATTGTCAGCAAACAGACTAATTAAATGATTCTGCTTATTGATTTCTATTCCTGAAATCAAATTCTCTTCTCTGATCATCTGAGATAATGGTTCAGCAAACCATATTGGGCTTAGACAAGATCCCTGTCTAGTCCCTCTATTCAGAGGAAACCTCTCAGTTAAGGAGCCATTAATCTTTATTCTAGCAGGGGTTTTGCTCTGATACACTGAAGAGTTCTTCTCATATTATCTCATGTTTGTCTTTGCCTTACAAATCCTGTTTGATCCTCATCTATCAATTCTGCAGCAAAAGAATGGAGTCTGTTTGAAATAACTCAAGCATATAATTTATAATCTACATTCATAGAGATTGGACTATAATTTTGACAAATTTCTTTGTCTTTATTAAGTTTGGGGAGTACTGTAATGACTGCTTGCCTCCAGGAGGGGGAGATATTTCTATTCTTTAAAATGTAGTCCAGAGCAGTGGGGCCAGTTGATCCTCAAATGTCTTCCCTCTTAAAGGGGAAATTACTTCTGACTCTTGTAAAATTGCTAAATATTGCTCTGATTTTTATTCCAAACTGTATGAATCAAATTATAGTCAGGCATCTTCTAGTCAGTTTTTAGATTCTCTATGGAAACTAAGTCAGTTGACGTTGACTTAAAAGGTTCTTGTGACAAACTTCTATCTCTTGATGAAATTTTCTCTGCTTTTAACCACCTCAAACCTATAAGTCTCAGACGGTTTTACCTCTGATTTTTACAAAACCTTCTCCGAACAGCTTGCTCTGCTTGGTCTTTTTACAGAGTGTATAAGTAAAGAATCCCTTCCTTCTACCTTAACACAAGGTGTCCCAACCCTGAAACCCAAAGCAAAGAAAGATTTGCAACTTATTGATTACCGGAAGACCGATTTGCTTACTCAACAATGATTATTAAATATTTGTCTCTGTATTTATAGAAGAATAAAATTAGCACTGGATCACATAATTGATGAGACTCAATCTGGATTCATGAGAAACAGACAAATCTCCAATAATGTTAGATTGGTTTTTGACTTAAGTTTATCATTCAGATTTATGCATAGATGAAAGTTTTATTATTTTTGTGGACTTTTACACGGCATTTGACACAATTTAACATGAATTTATATTTATTGCTTTAGAGAAATTTGGTTTTGGCTCATAACAGTGCGCTAAAACAATGTGCACTAAAGGAAACTGCTCTATTACATACTGGGACCGCTTCTCACTTCTTCATTAATCGTGGGGTCAGACAGGGGTGCCCCATTTCACCTTATCTTTTTCTGCTCTGCACTAAACTTAGTCCACTAAAAAGTATTTCATCAACCAGCTGGCATTTTATCCCATCTGGTTTGATCACAACATATTTTGGGTTAGTCAGTTAACCAAGATGGATCTCTGCTTTCATACAGGATTTTACCATAAAATACAAGTTTACTATCCCTAATAAAGAATATAATACTGTTATGATCGCTATACCTGAAGGGGTAATAATGTTATTTCAAAGTACATTAGAACAATCAGTAGGTCCTACTGATCTGACCAAAACTGAAGTTGGTCACATATGTTTTTTATCAACACGTAATAACAATCGCCATATACGCTCTTTATTTCAGAAAATGTTGCTCCAATACCATATAGCTTACTGGAACACTTTTGTCAATAACCTATAAGCTGGGGGGGGGGGGGAATCTGGTCCCTGTCAGCCAAATATATGTTGAACAATACAGTGAAAGAAATTTAAGATGATTTAATCAACTGTAATGTTCTAAATGCTTAGATCATTTTTGATTGATATTTATTTCCATAATAATGAGAACTGATGCTGGCTGCTTTATCTCCCACTCTGCTCCTGTCAGTCTGGCGTTTCAGGTCAAAAGCTTCAGCTGTGACCTATAGGGACGTCTCTCCATCGACTCAGCATGTTCTCTTCCAGAGGGTCATCAACATTCAAAGCAGCAGCAGGAAATTGTGAAAATTCATGTTTGGATGAGCAATCGAGTGACGCTAGTTAGTGTAATAGCTAGATAATGTGATTGTTGTTTAACTTGTGTGTGTTTCTTTTTTCTTGCTAAATGTGAAAAAGAGTTGTTACATCTGACTTGTGCATGGAGTTTCCCAAATATATATTTTGAGGTTTGTGGTGGTTTGAACTGTTTAAAATGCTTCAGGCTGCTTTTTGGGCAAGCCGTTGTAACATATAATCAAAAGAAGGCTTATCTCTTGCTTCTCTTTTAGAAAAGAGTCCTGGCTGCGGAGATGTTGTTACAATGACATTCCTAAAAGTCAATAAAAATAATTTTGTCAGAAATTATTCCAAATATAAAGTCAACAGCTATTTGTTATTCTAATTACTAGTTTTAAAGGGGATATTTTCCACATATACTAGACTTTTGAACTAGTTGATTAACTTTAATACTTGAGTTATTTCATAGCTTTCAAAATTTTGGACATCTGAAGCTAAAATTATATATACAAAATCTGAAAAACAAGTGAGTTGACAAAAATATAATCAAATAACCACTGCTTCCGTTCTGGGTTTTTAAAAAAATGCATCTGTGGATTCGTGGAGTTTCAGAATGTTTATTTTGTGTAGAAAGTACAATAACGGGTTACTGCTCCTAATCCTGATTACTGCTCTTACCATACATACACGTGCTTTGGCATAAAATGCGCGGTTCCTTTAATGAGTAGAGCGCACATTGATGGCGTCATCATCCGCAAGCCGCAACAAAACAACAACAGTACTCAGCTGTTAGAAGCTAACTAGCCGGCCTAGTTATTCTGTGCTCTTCTCTAGAATATTTTTTGAATCTCGTTTTTTATTGTTTATTTAACAGTTTTAGCACATTATGACGTACACCATATTCTATAAAGTATTTAAACGCGTGTTGTAGTTAGCTCCAGCCTTGTTAGTTATTGTTTAGTTGTTAGCAGGCTAGCTTTTAGATTGAGGAAGACGGAGCATTTTCTGACTGAAGGTAACGAAATGGGTTTTTATTTGTTTTTAATTACTTAAGGAATCACATAATCTACACGCGTCCTGTAATGTACATAATTTAAAACTTTATAAAAGCGCGTATATTATTATCACACACACACGGAGCTAAAGAAGGCAAATAACGGAAATGACTTCTGTTACAAGCTGCAGGTTTGACATAAGTCGTAATTTAACTCGTCGATATGTGTAGGATTGTCAAAATACTTGTACTATCACACATATAGCACTATTACTAATTTAAATTTGTTGGATGAGATTGATAGAAAGTAAGCCTTAAAACGTGTAGGACGCAGAAGAAGTAGGTAACATCGGGTTGGTGATTTGTGATCAGTGGTGATGATTAGATGGCTGGATCTCACATTCCTACATTCTGATCTGGAACTAGAAGACTGATTAAAAACTGTGTCGTAGGTAACTAAGCCTCACTGATGCACTTGGGAAGTGAAGACTGCTCAGTGCTGTCTGTTCATGAAATGTTTTTCTGTGTTTCTTCAATCAGTAGCTCAGAAATAAGCATCTTAGTTCCAACCTTTCACAAATACCAGAAATGGAATGCATTATTAATCCGTATTATTCAAAGCAGTGAAATCCTGTTTTGCAGTATTACATTTAAGGCTCTTTTGAGCTTGATGCTGTGTTGAGTAATTTCAGCTGGTTGTAAATTTCCATTTTGTGTTTTTCACATTTACATCAAATTTGAATTTCTGCAATCAGTGGATGCAGAAGGTGGTAAACAAATTTGAATAATGATATTTGTTAAATCAACAGAGTTTAGAGCTCCAGTAGACTTAAAGTTGATGAAGGCAGGCATCTACGTGGAATAAATCTCTCCTTGGATAATAATGGAAAGTCTGTTGAACCTTCTCTGTCAAATTTGCTTTTACAACATGAAGGCATGTTGGATTTCCATCTGTCTTGTGTTTTTCTGCTTGAATTGTTTTGAGTCTGCTTATTTATTTATTTCTGTTTTTTCAGGGCAGAAACATATATGGCAAAGCCAGACCATAAGACTTCTCGGTGGAGATTCTGACCAGAAGCATTTCATCATCTCTCAGTATGTCGCCACAGAAAAGACCGCTTGTCCCGGTGAGCAGCCGGCGGAAAGCAGCAGACGACTACTTCCCATTCAACTCTCTGCCTGTGGAGTGCCAGCTGCACGTCTTATCCTTCCTGAACGAGGTGGATAAATGCAGCTGCGCAATGGTTTGCCTCAGCTGGAGCTGCCTTATCCGTTCGTGGAAGCTGTGGCGGGTCGCAGATTATTCCCGTCGTGGTGTTTTCCATCTTGGTCAGGAGGGGCTGCTAGTTTCTAACCGTGAGTTCGAGAGGTGGAAATCCTGGGTCCACCACTACACGCATCATCTAATCTCCCGCCGGGCCAGCCTGCTCACGCTGAAGGCCAGCTTTGACCTGGGGGATCGCTGCAACAAGTGGAGCGAGCTGCTGAGCCACCTGCTGGATAACGTCCACTGCAGAGACCTGAGTCATCTGGATCTCAACTGGACCTTCACTCTCTTTGAGCCGCTCGACCTCAGAGTCCACTCCAGCTCCAGCTCACACCAGGACAGCGTAATCAAAATGGATCAGGTAATTTGATTTATGAGAATACAATCCTCTACAGAGCTACACAATCGGACGTTGGTGTTTACTCCACCAAGATAGTTGTGTTTACTTGTGAAATAAGTGGTTTTAGGATCCAGATAAAGACAAAACAATAGATGTAAAGTAAAAAGCAGTTTTACCTCCTCCATGGTAATGTGTTTATCTCTTCTCTGATTTGGCAGGTGGCCAGCTTTCAGGAGCTGTTGAGCAAACTCACCCACAGCTGCCCTCGAATCTCCAAGATGCGCTTACATTTTGATTGGTCAGACTTGTCGGTGTCACTTCTCACTCAGTTCCAGCAGCTGCGAATCCTTGAGCTCAAATATTTCTGGGTCTTTAAACTAGTGACTCCCTCCACGCTGCAGACATTGACCAAATCCCTGCCTAACCTTAAGTCTCTGACTTTGCACATTCTGGTGCCACTGAGGAACCTCGGGATCTCCTACACACTCGAGTCTCAGTCTCTGGAGTTCCTGGATGTCTCGCCCAGCCGAGGCTTGGTCTTTTCCTGTCTGAAGCTGCCAGCTCTACGAGAGCTTCGAGCTAAGAAGATAGTGCGCGGGATCACACTAGACAGGAGGACCAGGCTGCAAATCCAGAGTCGGTGGCCGTGTCTGTACCACGTCCTCCGGGAGGGGACGCCGAAGCTTCAGGCCCTAAACAATGAGAGGCTCCTTCCTGCATGGAGAGAGAAGTGCTATGGGGAGCTGACAACCATTCTGGAACAGTCCTGTTATTGTGTTCAGCACCTAGACAGCTGGCTTTGGTAGTCAGCTGACTGACGATAATTGTTCATCTGCTTACTGGTGGTTGGATTCCAGATAAAAAGCTAAATGTTGCTTTTTATATTCCATATTTCTTTCCTGATTTTTAAGAATTGAAGAACACAAAGAAGTTGCTCAGAATTGTGGATAATAACTGATGTTTGGTTCTTTAACAGTAAACTGCTGTTACAGTGAAAATACATTCTGAAAGAGACAATGTTTTACTTGCTTTTCTGCAAAAAGCAAAGGTGCTTCATGCTAATTCCAGTTTGCTGCATCGGCCTGGAAATTATCGCAACCCGGTCTGCAAGCAGAACCCAGCGAGTGACGACCAAGACCATATAAATTATGTTATCCTTTTTAAGTTCTTTAAAATCTCCTAAAAGGATCCACTATTTAAAAAAACATCAATAATAAAGGTAAAATGTTTTCAGAAAAAGGTTTTATTAGTGAGAAAAAATCATAGATATTTAACAAGATAAGGAATACAGTTTTGTCTTCGTTGTCTAATCATGATAATAAATTCTCATTAAAAAAATTACAAAAGTTTTGTACAGTTTTGTAAATTGCATCAAAAATTTAGATTTCTTTTTAAAAAGTTAACTTAAAAAACTCTCAAATATGACATTACTACAAGTAATTCGTGTTTAATGTTTGAATATATCTTTTTTTCTGAAATATTTTGCCTTTGTATTAGATTATCTACAAACTCCACTTTGGAAACTGACATGTACTGTAACTAAACTGAGCTAATGTTATTTGACGTTTTGATTGGACTCCGTTGTATTTATCCGTCTATCTGATGGTAAAACTGTAGAGACATTGAGAAATTTGCACAGGAGATTTGAGGTTCAGAGTTGCGTATGCAGGCAATATTTAAAACTTAGCATTCCTTTAGAAAATGTTAGTAATAAAAACATTGTAATGAAATGCTATTAGGACAAAAATGTTTTGGAGAAACTGTTTGGAAATTTGCTGAAAACTGAAGCTAGTTGTGCGTCTGCTCTCTGACTCGGCTGCTGGAAGCTTTGCACATTCAGTCAGTCGGAGTTACGCTGATGTGATTCTGATCAGGCCTGCCAGGAATGTAAAAACGAGTTGATTCCAGTGCTGGACCACATCGTTCTAACCTTAGGTCCTTGTAGTTTGTTTGGTTTATGCTGAAGGATGTTTGTGTGCTCTGAAGTTGTGAGATTTTTTGGTGTTTATGTGAAGAAATCCTGCAGCTCTTGATGTTTGCAAACTTTTTGCACAATTCTGTTGCTGTCATGAAAAGATTGTTGCTCAGATCCAGCTCTTTTATCGTGAAGCTCTTCTAATTGGTGTGCTTTTTTTTTTTTTTTTTGCAGTTGTCCTCTTAATCAGCAGAGGTCCCTATTTTCAAACTTTTGGTCATGAAGATTTCTCTCTGAAGCCCAAACAGGGCTGTTTACTGCTAAACGGTGTAACCAGTAGACCGACTGCTGTTTGCCTCTGGGTATTTAAACATGTGTGAAATTTGTTTGACATTTGAAATTTGTATTTCTGCTCTGTTGTATTTAGGTTTCCATGTCTGCTGTGTGCAGAGGCATTGCTTCAAATGTGTTGAATGATTTAAATGACAACAGATTTCCTGTTTCTAAGGAATAATTCCCTCTACACATGAGCAGGGAGCACTGACATTTAAACAGATGTAACTTCTGGTTCTCTTGTTCCACATAATAAAAAGGTGGACGATTTGGATTTTCTTGCTCTAGAGAATCATTTTTTTAGCTTTTTGTAAACTTGTTAACCCTCTGAGTTGATGTGTGAAACCTAAAAGTGTTCTCAGACGCATCCTAATAGTCATACTGCCTCTTAGCAGCTTCTTATACAGAAATACTTCCTCGGCTGCCTTTCCACCTGAGTCCAGCCTCTCTACAGCGTTTTCTTTAAAACTCCCAAGTCAAACATCTGTTCTCTTTACAAACCTTTTTCTACTCTTTTCCCAGTTTGCCTATTTGTATCTCTACATTTCCTCTTTAGAAGTGAGGAATGTGAGCGCGGTGGTGACGATGCTGTTCGTGGTTCCCTCAGGATGAAGCCTGTTTTTCTCCACCTCTTCTATCCAGCCCCCTCCAGTCGTCCTCCCTTCATATACTTCTAGTTTGTTATGAGTTGGTCAAACTCGCAGAGTCTGTGAGTGGGTGCACACCTCAGCAAGGACTTACCTACCTGTGGATGTTTTGGGGATGAAGGCGGCAGCTCAAAACTCTGGATAACTTCAGCTTCAATCGGGAGTGGCGATCCCTCCTTGCAGGATTTTCTTGTGTCATGACAAACATTTGATTGTAATTGTTCTCGCAGTGTGAGCTGGGTTTATAAATAGGAAGATTGAGGAAGAGTGTGATGGACTGGAGAGTGCAGTGTGAAGATTAAGGGTTCCCTGAGGTTTACCTAACCCTTGAATTAGTGGCAAGAACCAAGTAACCACCTCCAGATGTGTGAGCGCACTGCCTGACTATCTACAATGAACATCGCTCTCTTCACACTTCAACACTTACTCTTTGCTCCTTTAGCAGTACCCAAGTTAATGCTTAATCTAAGCACAGACCCATAATTGCTCAGGCCAAGCCCTGTTTATGAGACGGAGGTATTGTGGATGTCTACAGATCAGTGGGGATAGTCCAGAGGCAGATCAGCTCAGAGGCTCATCTCCAGCCGTCAAGCAAAGGATCATTCAAGGCTGACCAGAAGAAGCAGCCAAGATGCCTCCAAAAACGGGCTTATCCAAAGGATTCGCCGTCGCCTTCGTGGTTCTGACTGGTTCTGCCATCGCTGGCATGATCACCATGTTGATTGTGTACAAGACGCAGATCGACGAATTGAATCCGACACCTCGACCAACCATACCGACCACCACCATGAGTCCACCGCCGGTGATGCGCCTGCCGAGGAACCTGGTACCTGAGAGCTACAACATCTTCATCCAGCCTCACCTCTACACCAGGATCATCGAAGAGGTGAACGTCACCACCCCCAACCAGACGCTGCTCTTCTCTGGAAACTCCACCGTCCACTTTCACTGCGCGGAAAGGACGAGCCGCATCTACCTCCACAGCAGTGACCTGATGATTTCTGCCCCGCGTGTGACCAACAGAGACACGCTGGAGAAGATCAGTGTTGGCTCACACACACTCCACGAAGACGAGAGTCACTTCTTGGAGATCGAGTTGAACGAATACTTGGAGGCAGGGAGGAACTACAGTTTGTTTCTGGCTTTCGAGGGAGAAATATCAGAATATCTTGAAACCCTGTATGTGAGCAAGTATGTTGAAACTGATGTTGATTCGGAAAATGAAACCATTGCAGACAGGTAAGCAAGGAAATAAATACAAACTCATATGAGAAGATATTAATCTTTAAGTGTCCAGAATAATCTGTTTTAGAAGTGTTTACACTCAGTAGTGTAAAGATTAGAACTGATTACAGAGGGAAATGGGTTCAGAACTTTAGTTTCTATCACTGATAATAATAATGAATCCACGATTCATCCCTTTAGGGAAATTCTTTCTCTGCTTTGACCCATCCTCATGTTTGAGGAGCAGTGGGCTGCCGATCTGGATGAGACAAGGGAGTTTGAACCCAGGTCTCCCACATGGAGGGCGACCTCTCTAATCCACGGTCACCCCACACAAGAAAAAAAAATTAAGAAAAAATATGGATTAAGTAAAAACTAAAAATAAATAACAAATGTTACGAGATATATTAGACCCTGGATTGAAAATACTTTCATTAAAATGAGGAAATATTGACAAAACTGCATAAAGTTTTTATATTTTTACCTGATTTTCTATAGTTTTGATTACATTTTTTGGCCATCATTTTAAATATTCTTTCTCCAAACATAGAAATGATCAAATGAAGTCACACATACATCTCAAAATCTGTATTATGAGATCATCTGGGCACCGATTTGATCCTGTTCAGTCACTTTTTTGTTTGTTTTGTTTCTTATGACAACTCTTGTCCAATAAACAGACAATATTTTCCTGCTGCCAAAAGTTTTATATGAGCGTTGCTGAAGTGTGTGAATTCCCTGGATTATAATATGTCTAAAGATGTGTTCAGTTAAAGTTTTAGACATCTACAGCGTTTTATAAAGATAAATTCAGTTATTAGATTGGAAAATGCAACAATAAAGATGAATAATCACTGAGATTGAAAAGAAAGTTGAAATATATATGATTTTAATTTTAAACCTTTTAATATATATTATTAAAAAACACAATTTGTTGTATAAAAGCTGCTGACTCTTCTTCTAGATTCACTCATTAGGAAGCAATGTTCTAGAGATCTGATCCAAGTGATAAAAACCATGACAACACAAAAAATATGTTCTGATTGCAAAGGTTTGACCAGCTTTTATGTTTTTAGATTCCTTGCAGCCACAAATTTGGAGCCAACGAGCGCCAGGCGCTTGTTCCCATGTTTTGATGAACCAGACATGAAGGCCGTTTTTGTTGCAACAATCATCCACAGACGAGCTACGAACGCTTTGGGAAACGCACAGGTTGCAGGTAAACAAACAACAAAAAAATGAATCTGAACAAAATGATTGTTACTTACTCTGTCGTGTGTTATTTCTTCTCCCAGTCTCCAATATTATAGATGATGAGTGGAAGTACACTCGCTTTTATGCAACGCCGAGGATGTCCAGCTACTTATTTGCCTTCACGGTTTCTGAATTAACTCCAACCACGTCCCCCAAAATCCGTGTGGAAATAAATGTGAGTGTACTTTTATAGGTTTGAAACACATTAAAAGGTTCAGGCAACACTTCTTTTAAACATCGAGGAACTGCATGCAGCCAAAATCAGAGTTGACTTTCTTCTGTTTGCAATAATTATTTCTTTTCTTTCTGAATCATTTTTCCTCAAATTAAATTTTGTCATCTATTTGAGTGTGTCAAACGCTTTAAAACATATTTAAAGTAAATGTGTTTTTCTCACGCAGACTTACGCCCGTCCTGAAGCCACCTCAGCTGGACATGCTAAGTATGCCGCCGAAATGACAGCGAAGATCCTGGCGTTCTACGAAAAGCATTTTGATCTTGAATACCAACTGAAAAAACTCGGTAAGATTTAGTCTGTGTGTATTTATGTGTTAGATCCTTAATGGAAGTTAAAGATAATAGTTAGGCCTCCTTTCACTTTCACTGAAATGAAAAAACATCTTGTGATTTTTACAGGCTAACCGTAGTTAGCTTTTTCGGCTAATGTTGCTAATTGACTTGTCAAATGCAACAAGAACAAGAAATATTTAATCAAATCTTTAGGTATGACTACAAAAAAAAAAAAAAAAAAACTATTCAAAATCAGCTCCAACACTTTAGTTTATGGATTTTTAAAATATCTATTCTTCAAAATATACATTTACCACCGAAAAACAAATCAAAAAACCTCTGTGAATCCTTCTTTAATAATTTAAAATCATATTTTAACAAGCTTTTCTACATATGTGATTGTATTTGAAGACAGACCTTTCTAGGCTGTAGAGCTACCAAAGCAGAATTATTCATGTTGTATAGGTGAATGATTTTTTCATGTTTGTGATTTCTGTAGATCAAGTTGCACTGCCAGACTTGGAGCCCATGGGAATGGAAAACTGGGGCCTGATCACATACCAGGAAGGAGCCCTGCTCTATGAGGACGGAGTGTCATCCTGGCTCCACAAGGAAAATATCGTTTCTCTGATTGCACATGAGGTGGCACACCAGGTAAGAGGAAGAAAAAAAAGTCTTTTAACCAAACAGATACTTTTGATATTTGTCTCAAACCTTCGACTTTTGCGATATAAGAACTAATAGAATAAAATCTGAATACTTTTACAGATTCATAATGACTTCCAGCTGCTTGCTGATGAAATTTCTGTGTTGATGTTTGATTTTTGTTTTGTTAACAGTGGTTTGGAAATCTGGTGACGATGAAATGGTGGAATGAGATTTGGTTGAATGAGGGCTTTGCCTCCTACATGAGCTACATCGCAGTGGATAACGCTGAGCCCACATTCCAAATGGTAAGTTCACAACAGAGTCATGATTCAGATTTAAAGAATTGCTGTTTGATGTCGCAAGAAGAAAATGTGTTTTAGTCATTAAGTCTTCCTACTGTGGGTAAAAAACAATAAATTCTAATTATTCTCAACTTTTGGAACCAGCGGAATTGTGGACCACAACTCATTAAGTTAGGCTATTAGAATTTATTTCTTGATTAAAGGCGCACTATGCAACTTTTTCATATTTTAAAATCTTTTTCCTGAGCAGTATGTGCTGATATGACCCCTACACTACAGGGTTAAATAAAAGTCACTCAGCCCCATCTGCTGCATGGATCCAGAATACCACGTCTGCAACTTCTGAGTCTCCGGTCCGGTGCTCTGAAGTCTCACAAAGTCACGTATCTCATGAGGGCTAGGCTAACCTAATGTGGATAGCTGTTATGCTAGCACCAGAGTGTTTTTATCTCATGATTTTCCCATCTCTCCCTGCTTGAACACAGCTGATTTCTTTGAATGAGTGATGAACCGCTCCAGTAGAAAGCAATGAGACATTTCAACAGTTAGAGTTAGATGTTTCTGAGCAAAGACGATGCTAACGTTTTTACAACAGTGACTTAAAACGGACACTAGGGGGTGCTAAAAACATGCCAAAACTCTATAGTATGCCTTTAAATATTGAATGGGTACAAAATTATTTACAGTATTCTAGCCCCGATGATAAAACCAGGAGTAATTCCACATTCTGTTTCTGTTATATATCAATTCAAGCTGACAAATAAATAAATACCCTCGGATATTTCATCTTTAGTGAGGTCATGATCACCTGGAATATCTTTATTCCTCTCAAGAGTCAAAGAACTGTTAAAACTGAGATAACGTTTTTCAGTAGTTTCATGAAAAATAGATGATTTAAAGGAAGATTTGTTGTCATTCTTAAAACTTAAGAACAGATCTCAGCGATTTGGTCAACATCAGTATCACCAAAAATGTTGTATGTTCAAATTATACTTCAGATTTTTGGTTTTACAGCATAATATATGTTCAAACTTTCAGCTAAAGCATCATTCTGAAGACTTGTGAGATTTGTTTTGAAGCCACAGTGATGGAGTTAAATCTGTTGTCTTGTAGAGATAAAAATAGACCTGCTGAATATTGCCCCCAGCATCTTTGTGTATTATTATTGCATTTTTTTTCATTACAAAGACATCTGGAAATCAGAATATTTGTGTCCATATTTAACTCAGGGTGAGGTTTTATTACAGGAAAACGTTATCAAAACTGCCTATCTTTGAGGGGCTAAAACAGTTTGTGTTTGTTGGTTTTCTTTAGAAAGACTCAGTAATTTTGAGTGACCTCCAAGCAGCGTTTGAAGAAGATGCTCTGACTTCATCCCATCCTCTCAGTACTCCGCTGGCAGAAGTCCAGACAACCTCTCAGATCCTCGGGATGTTTGATGTTATAAGTTACAGTAAGGTAAAGTGGCAAAGAATTTAACAAAAAACAATATTTGAAGAAAAAAAAACAACAACAGTGAACGTCAGAAACTGTCAGTAGCTTTCAGAAAGAAGAATGTTTTGTGTTTAGTTTTGAAGACATAAAGATTTGTTGCACTGAGAAGATCACCAGATGTATGACATGGAAACAGATTATGAATTATAATGTTTGGGATGATGTGTCAGTAAGTCTGACTAATGATGAGTCAGTGTTTTGATCCACGAGAGTCCTGACTGAGCATAGACTAAAGTGCATATGTAACTTGTTCTCTGTCAGCACTAGGGCTGGGTACTGTTAAATATTTTTTATACTACTACTTTAACAAGACCTGGTTTTCGATACTGGTACCTTAACGATACTTTTTTTGGTACCTATATGTATAATTCTGAGAGAAAATAACGTAATAAAAGTTTTTTTTAGTTAAAAAAACCCATCTTTATATGGCACATTTATGCTTTTTTTATTACCGGTATTTATTGCTTACCTTGGAAACTTTCTGTTTTCACTTATTCTCATATTAATAGTTTTTAAAAAGTCAGTTTTATTTGTCCTTGGTGTTATTGTTTCAAAGAGGATCACGTGTTCGTTTTTTCGTATTCTTCAGAAAAGGTTTTACTTATGTTTTACCCTCAGGGGAGCATGTATTTGTGATAAGATGCGATATGTTTTGACTTTGCAGGGGGCCATGGTGCTGAGAATGCTGGCAGACGTTGTGGGAGAAGATGTTTTTGACAGTGCGATCAGAGTAAGACACTGTTTCTAAATCCATGTTTAGTGCTTGATATTGAGTAGAAATCCTTTAAAAAAACCTCAGGCAGGCTCATACAGATGTTCAAGGGGACCTCTGATAGCACTGGCTGTCTGTTTAGAGTTAAAGGCACACTATGTAACAAAAAAAACTGCATAGTGTGCCTTTAAAGCTAAGATCTTCTGTTCACGCCATTGCAGAAAATGCATGTTTTAAACTAAGTTTGGCTCACTATTCTGCATGACCTAATCAAGGGTGGAGACGACACCCCCACACGGTTACATTGATTTTTTTTGCTGGCAAAACTCATAAACTTTAATATTTTGCGTGCATGATTCCCTTCTGCAAACAAAGTCTTACAGGGCATGAAAAAAAGGAACAAATTCAATTTTGTGAAGTTTCTTCCCATGACTTAATGACTGCTGGGGGTTGATAAAGCAGAGTGGATTTGTTTGGCCATGACTGGAGCCAAATGTCAAGAGTCTAGTTTCTTCTGAGTTTCTTCAAAACTCAAAACAAGACTTTGGAACACTAAAGACTGTGCTGTGTGAGCGGGGTTCTAACAAGTACTTTCCAACCTGGAAGGCACTATGTTAAGTTTGGTCCCGTTCTCTGATTTGTGTTTTTCATGTTGTGTTAAATTCAGTCTCTTTGTAAATGTAGTTTTTTTTACTATCTTGTTCATTTGGAACATAAGCCTTGAGAAATTGACATTTATTTGAAATGTAGAATTTTTAAATAAGCTTCATGTTTTGCCATGTTTGGTCTGCAGCTGCGCTTCACATTCAAATCCAAACTGTGAATAATTTTTATTCCTTCTGTTTTTTGTGGGTTTTTTTTAAATTCATCCTGTGTTTTGTGTGTGTGTGTTTATTTCAGACATACCTGAAAACCTTCAAAGGAAAAAATGTGGAGCAAAGTGACCTGTGGAACTTCATACAAAATGTAAAACACTGAAATTTAGAGCAGTTTGACAGATCCAGTGAAGTATTTTTAAACTACTTCAGATCTGGACGCTACTGAATAAAGTATTACTGGACTTGTGTTCATTTTTGCAGGCCCGAAAAGAAAAAGGTCTTTTCAGTGTTGCCACCTTGATGGAAAAATGGACGACGCAGATGGGTTATCCTGTCATCACCATCAACACAACCAATGGAGAGATCTACCAGAAACACTTCCTGTACAACACCTCTGCTGAATCAGAGTACGTACTCATTAATTCCCCTGAAAACACAAGCTTTTAACAACTGCATTCCTTTATAAATTATATGATAACATCTTTAAGTTTATAGTCAGACAGAATTCATGCTTAGTGCATGCTTCAGTAACACTTTACCTGCCAGTCAAAAGGTAATACACACCTATGATCTTAACAAGCTGCAGAAAAACAGATAAGGCTCAGAGTTCAGGGAATAAGCCTTGCAGTCTGGGCTTTGAGGCTGCCTAACCTAGTGCCTGAATGAAGGAGGGTGAGCAGTTCGTGGACTGAATGGGTGGAGTCCACCGTTTATTTCTTTGCTCTGACATCCTGTTTTTCAGAGAAGGGAGGCTCCTGTTGGTCTGTTTTTAAAGCAGATCTACATCAAATCAGCATCCAAATTATAGCCACATCCCAAACTGTTGGTATGATGTTGGATAATCATGGAGCGACAGAAATCATGAAAGGAATGTAAAAAAATTACATACCAAAAGAAAACTTTAAAATGTAAAAAAAAAAACGAAAAAGATGATGCTATTTCAATGTTCATCTCACTAATAGAGGCTCAAAAAGCTTTAGAAACATTTAGTATTTGAACATGTTGCATCTCAGTGCTGATGTTTTTAATCAAAAACGTTTTACTGAGTTAGCTTTTTATCCTAACTCAGTAAAAACATGTTATTACATAAAGTTCCTGCATGGAATGGTAGCTTTATTGCCGCTTAAAGCATTTTAAGATCCTCGTATAAATTAATGAGGACAATAAAAAAAACTGATAATGTCTCTACTGAATGATTTTATAAATGTTTATCCAGCTTTTTTAGTTGAAACTGTGTCATATTTGTGCTGCAAATACGAACACCAATTCAATATGCACTGTTTGTTTGACTTCACTAACTCCAGTCATAGATTATTCCTTTACTTCCTTAAAAACATTAGAGTCCATGATGCTTCTGGTCCTCCAGAATGTTTTCAGGCGATGTTTTCTAAGAAACTGCCAAGTTAAAGTAGTTCTAACTGTGATCTGGTTTTAAGTAGCTGTAGTTTCACCCAGACCGCCACTGGACTCCAGAGACTCTGGTGCAGCCGTTTTACACAAATCTGATCATGATGGGAGCGATTAGATTAGATTAGGCTGCTTTGACTTTGTTTTGTTTTGAAAAAGCTTAGAGAGATCTAACCTTCAGTGCAGACTTACTTCTGATACATTTATATTCGTTTGTAATCATCTCTTTCTCCTGGTTTAGTCTCTCGTGGCTCATCCCGATCAGATTCATGTCAGCGATCTCTGTTCCCTCTCTTCTGTGGCTGGACGTCAGCGGTCCAGGTAACATCACAGCACAGCAACACAAAGCTGTGGATTTTATGCTTTGATTATCAAAAACACAACAACAAGCTCATCAGTGTTGGTTTTATATTCAAGAAAAACACACATTCTGTCCGTCTTTTCTTTATTTTTAACTACAGAGACAAAAATGTTGATTATCACACACTCAAAGTTAGTGTTGGCAACCCAAAACTCTAACAACTGGACACTACACATCTGCTTTAAGTTTGTGTGTCCTGCTCTCACGTAGAAGGGTGAGGGGTCCTTTACATCACCATACCCAGAATTCCTCAGGGCCATAATTCGTCCAGGAAAACAAACGATCCTCATTTTCTCTGCATCAGATTTTCGTTTTTCTCCATGTTTTCCCATCACATTGTGACCTGTATTGAGTATAAATGTCTTTGTCTTCGGAATAGTGAAGAAAGAAGAATTCATTTCTAAAAAAAAAGAGTGGATCCTGGCTAATGTCAACTGTACTGGATACTACAGAGTCAATTACAACCCCGAAAACTGGCAGCGCCTCCTGACTCAGCTGGAAAAAGACCCAAGTGTGAGTGAACCGGGCCAAATAGGGTTAGCAGATGATGGAGCCGGTGAACCATGAGCCAAACCTCTAGAGATCCTGTTCAATAAGTTGATTTATAAAACAAGTAAATCTACAGGTTTCCCTTTAAAGACTTAAATATGAACAGCAGGCTGTAAATACGTGCATGAAATCACGTGTATCTGCTCATGTAAGACCAACTTTCTCATAATCTGGATTATGTAAAACACTAGAAGTTTTTACGAGCAACAATAAACCCCCCATAGGTGAAGATTAGATAATCCCTGTAACCACTCCAAAATCAATCAAATAAATCAGGTTTAAACTGGTGAAATCTGTCCCAAACAGATAAATTATCCTGAAGGTTGTGCAGACGTTTTGGAAAACTTGTTTTTAAACCGATGCTGCTTTATTCAGCAACACACACACACACACACACACACATATAAAATAAACAGGTCGTCAGCTCAATCTATGAGGATTACAGAACTAAACAAACCTCCTGCAGTTTGAATAACTCATCAGCATCTGCAGAATGAAGCATGTTTATGGTGCTTTAGTTGGTTTGATGGAAAGTTTAAAGTCCTTTAAGGAAGTGGCTGGAGAAAAATGAATCAGATTTTTATTACTTCACTAGTGTGACTACTCACTTCCTTATTGCAGTTCTTTCTTTACGATTAACCTCATTAAAGGTGCACTATGTAACTTTTTCACATTTTAAAATCTTTTTCTTGAGCCAGCATGTGCTAATATGACCCGCAGGGTTAATGAAAAGTCACTCAGCCCCATCTGGTGCTTGTATCCAGAATATCACGTTTGCGGCTTCTGGGTTTCCGGTCCGGTGTCCCTGAAGTCTCACAAAGTCGCGTATCTCGCGAGAGTGTTTTTAGCTCATGATTCCTGCTTTTTTTCAATCTCTCCCTGCTTGAACACAGCTGATTTCTTTGAATAAGTGATGAACCGCTCCAGTTTTTACGGTAGTGATTTAAAACAGACACTAGGGGGTGCTAAAACAAGCCAAAACTGCACAGTATGCCTTTAATTCTGATAAAATATAATATATAACATATAATATATGAAGCATCAATGTGAATTTGAGCCTGTAAAAATGTTTATAGAAAGATTTGATCATTTTTGATCAGGTTTTTTGCCAAATCACTTCCACGCTTTTACCATTTACAGGAGGAAAAAGATAAAAAATAAAGAAAACAACCTAACACTGAAAAATCAGGTTTAGCTAAAATGTTTATTTTGTTTTTGGAATATTTTAAATTGGCTCCTTACTTGGAAAAAAGATAATTTTGTTTTTATCAATGTTGTTTCAGAAATAGTGGGTGGAGCCTGATCAGACTAACTGACCAATCAGAGCAGGCTGAGTCTTCATAGCTTCTGTTTTTGCAGGAAATGCCAAAAATATGCAGAAGTTTTTTTTATATAACTACATTAAAACTTAACATCTTTTTGTAAAATCCTGTATTTTAAGTTTATATAACTAAAATGTAATTTCTCTTTCCAGCGAATCCCACTGATGAACAGAGGGCAGCTCATTGATGACGCCTTTAGTTTGGCAAGGTACTGACTTTAATCCATTCTTTCACTTCTTTAAAAAAAGAATAGAACTGCCCAGATATTATGAGATAAAGTAAAACTGTAAAGTCCAGGATTTACATTAGCAGGTTCATGACTACACAAATTCTGTGTCTGTTTACTGAGTAAAGCTGCTGTAGTTTAAAACAACATTAGGGAAGAAAACTAATCAGTCCAGAGGAAATAGACAAAACCGAGTCACAAAAACATCACTTTGTAGAATTTTGTTTGGGAAATAAATTGTTGGAATGTCATTCATCAACACACAGGTTTTTTTTTTTTATCTGTAAAACTCAGAAAAGATGTCCAGAATGAGAGACCACACACCAAACAAAACCTTTTAATTAACACCAAAAACTAAATCTTCTGGTTTAAACTGACTGCTTTTGATGCAGGGAGGAATGCAGATGAGAATCAGTATGTTGTCAATCAAGTTGTGCAACATTCTTCGAATCTTTTCACTGTTAGGTCAAAGGTTTCCTGAACACAGCCTTGGTTTTATCAGTTAGTTCAGTGGCTGCAAAGCAAAGCAAGAACCCTAAACCTCTTGATTGTTTCAGCTTCTGAGATAAATTACCGCTCTTCTTTTCCTCCCCTAAAAACACACAATTGACTTGTTGCTTTCTGCATCTCAAAAACAAAAAAACTCTCCATTGTTTCCTTCTGGAACTGCACCCTTCTTCTGCAGAAACCTGCCTTTATGTTTTAGGATGTGGTGCACATCAAGAAGTTAATTCTGCAGTGCAACCTTAAAGAGACACTTTCAGAGTGATTTATAGCTGCAGTATGTGTACTTAGATGAAAATACAATTGCTGACAGACATTTCCATATCTAAAAGTATAATATGCATTTCAGCAACAGTTTGATTTATTTACAGCTGATGGTCTCACATCAGTAGAACCACAGTCGCCACCTAATTAAGTTTGATTTTAAAGACATATAGCTGAGGTGATTGCACTCCAAACCAGAGTCTAACCTCTTGTTTTCCTCAGAGCTGAGCTGGTGAACGTGACCCTGGCTCTGAATTCAACCCGTTTCCTCCGCAACGAGACGGCGTACCTCCCCTGGGAGTCAGCAATCTGGAACCTGAAGTACTTCATCCTCATGTTTGACCGATCTGAGGTCTACGGACCCATGCAGGTGTGTCTTTAAAACAATGTAGCTCGCTATAAAAGGGTAAAACCTCACAATAAAACACTCTCTGGACACGATTTGACTGACTTTTGTTTTCCTTCTCTACATAACTTCCTGCTGTTTCTGCAGGTGTACCTCCGGGAACAAGTCAAAGGGCTTTATAACTTCTTCAGGAACGACACAGACAACTCTACAGTCCCAGAGGATCATTCTTTACAGTAAGAACAAAAATACACTTTACTTAGTGCTGAGCTGTTAAATTGTTTCTGTGTTTATTATTTATTTATTGAAAAATTCACTGAATACATGAAATTATTTCGTTTATGTAGCACTTTGTGAGCTATACAGAACATTGTTTTAGTTTCACAGCAAACATGCTTGGCAGTGAGTTTTCTTCCATTTAAAAATCATTTTTATTCTTGTTTTTTTTTAAATACTAAATTAAGCTGTTGTTTGATCTTAAGGCACAACCAGATCAATGCCATCGACGTGGCCTGTTCCAACGGACTCCCAGAATGCATAGCGATGGCTCAAACTAAGTTTGCTGACTGGATGAAAAGCAACGACACCAACAAGTATGACTTGGGATATGTCTAATTTCTGCTCTCCACTTTCTGAAACTCCCTTCAAACTTCTGTGTTTGTAATAGTTTTTCTTGCATTCTGTAGTTTTTGCTCTTCAGCTCTGAGTTAGTGAAGGTAGGTTCATTCATTCTCACTTTGTGTCGTTTGTTGACGCCTGTTTGTGGTAATTTTTAAAGTTGCACTCGTCCGACCTTTTGAGTTCTCTGAATCACATTTGATAAGTTATTCTTGTACCTTCACATCAGATTCTTAATATCGGTGCAGCTTTTCTAGGTGCAGCTTTAAAATAGAGACCTTTTTTTAAAGTGTTCACTGCATGTGGCGTCTGACATGCCTGACGCTATTGTATCGACTTCTACCTACAACTGCATGTGTGTGTGTGTGTGTGTGTGTGTGTGTCATAATGTGTTATAAATGCAGTTTGTGACGTCTCAGTTAATGAAACCCTGACTCAGAACAGAAATTCAGCTATTTGTTCTGAAAGTCTGATCCTTTTAAAATGCTGCTCTGCTCTGGGTTATGTGGTGCAGTTTGTGTATCATCACCAGCGCTTTCAAGCAGGGTTCACTTGGATGCACAACATCCCATCTGTTAAATGGAAATGCTGCCAAACTGGAGGCTGAGAAAAGTTTAGATATTCCATGTGGCAGGAAAGGGGCCAACCACTCAAATTTCAGTATGAGAGCAGGACCGTGTATGCAGTAATGTTTCAAAGCTGCTGAAATAGTCAAATCTGGACAGAATGCATGCAGTGGCTGCAGGAGACTTTTCACAATCTGCTCCAAACAGCATCCACCCATGACTATAGGCCCGTTTCCACTATCGGAACTTCAGGGTAATTTTACAAGAACTTCGAGGCTTGTTCATGTCTCCACTTCATTGGGCCGCTCCGACAGGGCCGTCTTCAGGGCCACTTCAGGGACCAACGGAGTCCCTGATCAGGGGCAGGTACTCGGTTCGGCCCGATAGACTTGTGGAGTGGGAAATGTGGTTAACTCGTGCTGATTGGTTGTGGGATGAAGGAAAATGATGAAAGCAGACGGCGCCGAGATAAATTACTTGTGTTGTTGTTGTCGGAGCTTGCAAAATGACCGTGTCTTCGAGGTTGGATTAGTTCGTCATCAAGTATACTCATCCTTCTGTTCAGCACTCCATCACTATGGATAAAAACAGCTAAATACGCCGCAACCATCGCTTCTTTGTCCATTGTTGATCTATTTATTATTCTCCGCTTCCTCGTCTGTTCGCGCCTTTACGCTTGTCAGTGACGTCGATGCTGACGTCTTACAAAAGTTCCGGAAAGGTGGGGGCTGTAATGGAGACACAACAGCTGAGAGGACTGAGCCACAGGATTGTCCCGGTCACTTTCCCCCTCTAGGATTTACCCTGAAGGTCTGACAATGGAAACGTGGCTTATGACAGTAGCAGCTTCTCTAAAGCCGTGGATGTGGGAAGATCGGTCTTCATGGTGGTCTCACTACTTCACAAACATTCATCTTTGAGCACCAAAGCAATGCATCTCTGTAAATCCTTCTAACCAGAAGAAGAGTCAGGCACTTTTGCATCTGTTGATCACAAATATGAGTTTAGTAAAACTACCAGGAGACAAACAAGGCGTCTGTTGGTGGTATTAATTACTAAAGCCCTGAAAACTCCAGTTTTTCCAGTAGCTATGGTTATTTCTGTGGCTGCACATCCCTCTAAACTCTGTGTGGGTTTCTATTTCTGACCCCCAAAAATTACATTATAAGTATTATAAACAGAGGAAAAAACGTTTTGGGTGTCTGTGAAAATAGTTTTCGACAGGAAAATTTCAAGCCAAAGGTTCAGCGTAAACAAAAACATGTACAAATCCTTTAATTAGTGAAATAAAGTGTTTGTTGTGTTTGTCATTTAGCATCCACACCAATTTGCGCTCTGTAATCTACTGCCAAGCTGTGGCTGCTGGTGGGAAAAAGGAGTGGGAGTTCGCCTGGGAGAAGTTTCTGAGCTCCAGCGAGACCTCGGAGAAGGACCAGCTTCGTCAAGCTCTGGCCTGCACGAAGCAGACCTGGCTGCTCAACAGGTGATGATAACGACAGACACACCCACGATAAAGTGAATCCCAGTCATGCAATGTAACGAGGGAAACCTCCCTTATCTCACAGATACCTGGAATACACTTTGGACCCTGACAAGATACGCCTGATGGATGTCGCTGATACAATTAACTTCGTAGCCCAGAATGCTGCGGGGCAGGCGCTGGCCTGGAACTTTATCAGAGCTCACTGGGAATATGTCAGTCAGGGGTAAGCTGCTGTTTGAAGCCTCGATCAAATCAGTATCCACAGAGCATAAATCACTTTCTGAGTCGTAAACAAGTAAGGAGGTCTGGAGCTCATTAATAAACCTGATTAAATTCTACAAATGTTTCATCAAAGTCAATAGAACCATCCTAAAACTGGTCTGCACTGAGCCAAAAACAATCTGACACGATCAACTAATAATAATTCGTTAGACGTCTAATATATTTCTCAGCAGGTTGTTTTTCAGCTTTTATCAGACGCTCACCGTTCAGGATAATAAGGAAAACACTGAAACAGGAAGTCCTGAAAACGCATCTGGACTTTTATAAAGGTTAGCAGGTTTATTACCCCGTTGAGGATCGGGATCGAGCTTTGCATTGTGTAACTGATGCACAGAAAACACAGGACTGTGGTGGAGCAGGAGCGAACTGACGGGTTGGTCTCCCAGCATTCCTCCTCTCATGTTTATTTTAGTTCGTAGCTTTCGTCTCACGACCTGCTTTGAGGCCCAGAGCTTCCAGCCGAGAAAACATCAGTGTTGTTGGAGATGTTCTGTGGCTACTTATTGTTTCTACATTTAACCCCATGGGGGGGGGGCAATGTTTACAGAAACTTCCTGACACTTCTCGTGGTAGGGCAGAGCCTTAAAAGAACATACAATAAAAAACAGTGGCTTTCAGTAATCCAGCTTTTACTGTGCTGTGTCATCAAGAACAAAGGTCCTGCAGTTTAATCTGCTTATCATTAGCTCCCCGTCATAAAGCCTCCACTGTTTACGCAGTTACCAGGAAGAGAACATTATTTATTTCAAAGGTAAATATACATAAGAGACAAATATGACAAGCCAACAACTGAGTTTACCTCCAGATATTAAAATCATCAACAGTTAATCTGAATTTATGGGCTCCTTCAGATGTTTATACTGATGACTGTTATTCATGTTGTTTTTTTTGTCAGTGGTTCAGCTGCTCTTATTGTGGGAGTGACCAGCAGGTTCTCCACTAAGTTTGAACTGGAGGAGGTAGGTCACGCCTTTTATTTTGAAGTTATTTGCTGAAGTCATTTGCAAACTGAGGGTAAAGTTTCACAATAAGAGCTGCCAGAAACACCCTGATAGGTTATCAGACAGGAGTCTGCCTCATCATGACGTGTGTTCATAATGAGGATGTGTTATGTTTTTATTCATCCTTTAAGCCTCAATTTAAAATAGATCTGAAGAAATCAGTGATTTCACACTAGACTGGGTCATCATGTTCAAGTGATTACTAAACTTAATATCATAAAAAAAAATGTCTTCTTTATTTTTAAAAAGACCAAATATTTAAATACATAAAAGCTGTGTTAGCAGGTTTTAATGCAGTTTGAGGGTCAAAGTCCAGGTTGGTTATTTGGAGTTTGCAGTCACATATGGAGTTTGGTTTTTTTTAGGTTTGTTTAATGTAAATAATTCAGATTTCCTGTTTTTATTTTGAAACATCTCTTGCTTTTCTGCTAATTCCTCAGAAAGCATCCCTAACTTCGGTCTTTTAAATTACTGTCTTTACTTACTTTAGCTGTAACACAAGTTTTTCAACTTTTGCTCAATTTCTTAATAATTTATTCACTTCTTTTTCCAACATTTCTGTTGTGTCTCTAGGTAAAAATATCAAGAATTGATCCATAATTTACCTTTTACAATGTGATTTCTCATCTTTAACCAATAACTCTCATAGCTTTAGCTTAACTTTTCGATAATTTAGGCCTAATTCTGATCATAACTACAGTAGTTACTTTTAGCATCTCAATGTTTTCTTTTATATTTTGGCTGTTTATATCAATTTAGAATGATGTTTTTAAGATAACCTTTAAAGGTTTAAATCATTAGGATAGCTTTATAGCAGGCATGTTCAAAGTGTGGTCCAAGGGCCACTTGCGGCCCTCAAAGTGATTTTTTGCAGCCCTTGACTGCATTTCAAGAATAGTAGAATTTTGTCTTCTGTCGATATTTTGAAGTATTTTATGCTCAGATTTTACTGACAGGCTGAACAACAAAAAATAAAGATAAATTAAAATACTTGAAAAAAGTAAACAGTTAAGTCTTAAAGTTTTAGTCCTTTACTAGGCAGGTTATTATTATTTTTTTATTTCATAGAAAGGACCAAAATCCTCACTGACTTTTAGTAAAAAGCAGAACTGTGAGCCGCTTTAATGCAACTTGACTAAATAATGAACTCAAATTTATTTTTAAGACCAAAAATGTAGAAAACAGTCGCCTTATCAAATCCAGGGAATTTGATGCTTTTCTTTTGCTGAGGCAAACGTACCAGACCTATTTAATGTCTTTAAGCACACGGACTTACACATTTCTATTTAAAAAAAATTATGTTCTCTTCGTTAAAATGTTGCATTTGTCTTTTGAAGCAGTACACATTTTTAAAAATCACTTCTTTTTTTTTAGCATTTTAAAATTTTTTTTTTTTTTAACCCCGTGTCCTGTCCGGCTGTGGAGCAAACAGAATAATGTCTTATAAAGCATTTTAAAAAATTTAACAAATCTAATTTTTGTGGCCTGCAAGGACCTGCAGCTTGTTGATTTTGGCCCCATCTTGCAACGTTAGGACGCCCCTGGTTTAGAGTTATTGACCTCTTTCTTTTTTCTTTAATGCATCAGATCAGGTGTTACACGATTTTTAAAACATTTTCTAACTTTTACTATTAAAAAGATTATTGAACATTACTTTTTGCTACATATATATTATTTTTGCCTTTAGTGTTTTTACTGCTAGCTTTCACATCTTATCTTTGGCCTCTGTGCAGCTATAAAAAACCTGAGAAAATCATGCCTGAAACAAACTAAAACATGCAAACACTGATGACCCACATATCCCACCTGATTGTTGTGTTTCTGTTCTTTTTGTGCACAGCTGATGCATTTTGCGTCACAAACTAATACAGACATGTTCATGACGCGGGCCATAGAGCAAACCCAGGTCAACATCCAGTGGGTCAACGAGAACAAGAACACCATCCTGCAGTGGTTTGAAAGAGAAACGGCTCATATGGAGTAACTGGAGGTCAGTCAGGTCTCTGATCTGTGCCTTGGAGACCAGTTGGTATCAAAACTGAACCATAAATATGCAGAATGATAAGAGAGGCGTGCTATTGTATATGTAAATACTAATGTGCATTATTTATACAGTATATTCGATTCAAACGTTTAAAAAAAAGTAAAACAAAAAGATCATCTTTTTATTAATTGTGAATGTGCTGCTCGTCCAACATCGGTTAATCGTGAAGCTGAGAACAATAAAACCGTGTTTCTGTGTTTTCATGTTGCTGCTGCCTGTTTATGAAACATAATGAATGTGTGTGTGTGTGGTCTAAACATCCAACCACTCTTTAAAATTAACTTTGACAAAAACAACTCTAATTTACAAGATGACACGTTTTAGACGCACATCAGCTTCAAATCTTAATGTAATAAATGCAACCAAAGAACAATTCTCTGTTGCTTTGGCTAAAAATGTTATTTTTAATAATAAATTGTCAGTATTGTATAAAAATGAACTGGTTTGTTGTTATTTTATTGACTTTTTGTTCAGGTTTTCTTCATTTTTGACCAGTAAGCTCATAATCACGTTCTTTAATTGACACAATCCATTCAACTGATCAACAGATCAAATACTTTTTATACTTTCCCACAAACATTTTGATAATTCTCAAAGCAAAACATCATAAAAATAAACATTTCAATCATTTTTTACTGCATTAGATTCATTTTTGCAAAAAGTAACACATTAAATCACTGCAGCTTTATTATTTTTTTATGTTTTATGTTAATTTACAACTTCAGACTCAGAATCAAAAATGGAATTTTATAACTGACTTCATTTGATGTTTGTGTTTATAATTCCAATTAAATGATCCAAGTCAGCCTAAGAAGTGACACCAGATAAGGAATTGTTCATTTTAACAAATATTCCAGTTATATATATTCTTCTAGTCAAATTTAACATTCACAAGATCAAAACTTTTTACCTAAAAAACAAAAATCTGGTGATCAGTGTTCATTTAGGCTGACAAGTATTTGAATAAAGTTCTTCAATAGTAGAATAACACCTAAAAAGTTCATTATAATAATTTAAAAAGTACCATCAGAGAGGATCTGATCGTAGACTAATTCTGTCTTCTGTCCGGCCCCACAACCATCTAAATATGGAAAAACTCATCCAACAACTACTGTAAATTGAGACGTTTATAATCATATAGAGAACATTACTTAGATGCTTAAGTTATATATAAATTCCTTGTCTTTACCTTCGTTATCTATCGTTTTACTGCTTGTCATGTATAAAATGTTCTTCTAAGTTTTAACTCTCCTATAGTAAACTGTTACAAATAAAAATATATATTTTAACTGAGTTCTTGCCTCCTGAGTCAGTTGAGCTACAGTATTTTTATCCAACACATTCAGGCCATTGTTTTACCAAAAAACATGTTAAAAAAAAACCCTCCAAACTTTTACTGATGTTGCAGCAGCTTGGTTGGCGTTAGGGGAAACGTGTAGAGAGATGATGAAACTATAAGAGAAAACAGCTGTTTATGTGGAACAGGCTTTAAATCTAATCCATCCTCCAGAAACGACTGTAATTACTGAAAATTCTGTTAGTAATTAATAGCATCGAATGGGTGTGTGTGGTAGCCACGGTTTTATAAACGAGGGCATCAAATCCAAAGAATACAAGAAGAGAAATATAAAATACACATCGCTGATGGAGACAAAGTGAGGCCTGTCTCATTCAGCAAAGCAAGGCCACGAGTTTGGATCTGTTTAATGTCCAGCCTTCAGATTGGATCAGGGTCAGGAGGGAAGGCTGATGGGAACAGATTCCTCAATCATCCTGAGGAAGGAGGAAAAAAGTGTTTAGATTCAGAACAAATGATTCAGCCACAGATTCTGCTGCACCCTTCTAATTTTCACCTCACATGAACAAAAAGCTTTTGTTTAAAACTTTAGTCACTAATATGTCTGACAGCTGTTCTCTGTTTCTGTTTAAAAGGCTTTTTAATTAAGGTCGAGGGCCCAGAACGAGCTCTAATGTAAGGAACCATCTACAACAGGTAAGATAATAACTATTCATAACATTTGCACAGAAGCTTCAAAGATCTGAACTATCAGTTTAGCTGTTTCAGGTGATTTTTAATGGTTTGGATTTTACAAGTTTAATGCTGAGGCATAAATGCACTTTCCAGCTGATATTTGGGAAATGATCAGAAAAGTCAACACAATCAACAGGAAGATAAATGGACTAAATAAACAAAAACAACTGTTGCAGATTTAGTTCTCACCCATTCATCCTCCTCTGCTCCCTCTCCTCCTCCTCCAGGTTTCTGGGACCTGCTGGTGTCGGCCTTGTTAGCCATGATCTTGTCCGTCCATGAGGCGCCGGCCTTTTCATCACCAGCAAAGTTACACTTGGTCACCGTCCCTCCGTCCACTTTGGCTAAAGAAACTGGGGCACAAACGAGGAAGAAGGGAAGATGATTGTGCAGCACATGAAAAACAGAGGAGCTCAAAGACCTAACAGCTGATAAACACTGGATTTTTAAATCTTGATTAATTCTTTGTACGCTTGATTTTCACAATAAGAGAAGCTTAATGTTGTTACACACACATTGTGTTTTACCTGACACAAAACGTCAGTATGTTTTTTATTTATTTATTGCAAACTAGGACAATTCAAAGTCAAATTAAAAGCTACTTTTTTTCAGAAACTATTAGATTTTTTTTGTTTTATTGATAGTAATTACACAAACCTCTGCTACAAGAATGGCGTTCACTAATAGAATTTGTCTTAAGAGCTTATTTTGTTGTTATAAAAGAAAAGTAAAGCACACTGACATATGAAAGGACTGTTTCCTCTGGTCTTCAGCCGGACTTCCTGGCCTGTTTCCAGCTCTGTCGTGTCCATCTCTGACTCTGGGTACCAAAAGGCCCAGGTACCAGCTGGTCGGTGTTTGTCTGTTATCTTAACCAGCTCAGATTTGTTTATCATCTCTGAGAGCTGCTCCTCAGTCAGACGGTCCGACTCTCCTTTAGCCTCCACCTCTGTGCAAACAGAAGATAAACTTTTAAGTTTAAAGAGGATATAAACTTGGTTCAAAGGAGCCATGAACATTTTATACATCAATTCTTAATGACATTAGTTGTACAAATGAGGAACGTCATGAATTCAAACAGCCTTTAAGAAGTTAAACTTTTCCCCCTGTGAGTGTTTTGAGCCATTCGCTCTGATGCTGCAAATCTTTCACACAAAAACCCAAAACACTGAAGGAGGAATCAGCTTTACAGAGGACTGGAAAAGTGTCAAAGGTTTGTTGTTGTTTACTCACTGTAGGAGGACATCAGAAAGCCGGTGTTGACCTTTCTGGTGTCACTGAAGTTTGGTTCGATCTCCGTCCCGCTGGCATCATATTTCCTCTGATGGATGCGGCTGGGTTTGATGTACAGCACATAGAAGCGAACCTTTACAGTTATAGAAAACATGAGGCATGGAATTTTTAAAAATCTATAAACTATACTTCTCTTTTGTTCAAGCAAGAGATCTGAATTAATTTTCATCAGATGCACCCTCACATAAATATTTCAGGTAAAATAATGACTTTTATTGCAGTAGCTGCACTTATACTTGAGACAAACGATTTCTATGATTTATTTATAAGTTTAGTCACAATTTCTACAAAATGTAAATGTTATTTTTACCTACATATTCAATAAAATAACTTCAATGTATTACTTTTTGCTCAGTTTGCTTATTGTTTGGTCTCATCTGGTTTTATTCTATTCAGTTCTGCAATAATTTCTGAAAAAGTTGAGACAGTTGGTTAAAATTTTTAATTTTAAAATGGGCTTTATTTCAAACAGACTAACCTTTTGACCTCTGGTGTCACTGATTGAATGTCTGGAAACATCCATCAGTTTTCCTTCCAGAAGGACCCCAGAACCACTGAGTTCAAAAGAAATATCACATTTTAACATTAATCATTTATAATCTGCAAATAATAGAACATTCTTCAGCCTAGATAATATTAATGTGAGTGATGTACCACATTAAAGCTTTTGTTTACGTTGAATAAATGTGATAACAGCTGTTTTTTGTCTGATAACGCTACAGTTTGTCCACCAACACAAAGCCGAATAGAGCCGAAGTATATTTTAGTTTAAAATAAGGCTTTGTTTAAAGTGAAAATGACAAACTACGCGGTAAGAACAGCAAAAATAGAAAAATATATATCTCCTACGAGGGTTTGGCGCAGCCATCAGCTGTACCTGGAGCACGGCTCGGCGGACTTTTCAGGTCCTACCTTTCATATGAAGAGGGCGACCAGACACGGTCAAACTTCTCATTATTGACCGGTTTATTCTGTAAAGATTTGTTGTCATAAATCCTGCTCATTTTCAGGAGAAGCTTAAATGTTTTTCCCTTCTCACAGATTTTTTTTCCTGTTTCCAGACTTCCTGTTCCTACTTAGAGGGGTGCGCTTGTTTTATATACCATTTGGTGCCGATGGCTTGAATGGACGGGAAAACCCATAGATATCATATATTACATTATATATTTGTATTATATATACAAAACGGCTTTTCCCATAGATATCATATATTACATTATATATGATATCTATGGGAAAAGCCGTTTTGTTTGTGATTTTAAAATGTACACAAAATGAATTAACATCAACAAGAATTGACAAAATCCGGGTCACAGAAGTTAAAGATCAAATATGAACTTTAAATCTCAAATTAAATATTGAAACACCAGTCGAACTAAGTAAAATTTAAAGCACAAAATCAAACATTTCATAAGCTTTAAGCTTAATAATATTAAATATCTCTATTATGTTTGAATCATTTTATCAATTATTGGCCTTATTCTTAAATTCTCATGCAATAGAATAATCTCCACAGTTTTAACATAGTCAAATATTTTTATTTCTAAGGTTTTTAAGATATTTTTATGCATTAACATTATTTTAAAAACATGTTGCTATTGAGCCTTTAAAAATGAGGTCTTCTTTTGCTGAAGTCAAATATCACAATAAGTAGAGAGGAAATAGGTAGTTTATAAAATAATCCCCTAAACAAAGCTAGATTTCAGACCAACCAGTCAACAGTAACACAAAGATTCTTGATCTATTGTCAAATTTACAGCTGGTCTTCAGTTTTATAATCAGCAAACATCCACCTTTTTAAAGAAAAGTTTTGACAAACAATTAAATAAAGAGAAATAAAATGTCCAATGATATAAAATCAGTTTAAACAAAGGAAACATTTTCAAAAATCTATTAAGATTTAACAGAAATAACCAATAAAACAAATTCTGACTTAGTTTTAGTCAACCTGAGTAAAATAAGAAGATGCAGCATCTAGCACATATTTATGTTTATTAAACTTTTCTTTGACTGTATTGTTTCTTATTTATTAGAGCAAAAAGTTACAAACACGTCTCGGTACACAGTTTAAAGTTGTTGTAGGATTATGTGGATGTAACAGTTACCTTTAGGGTCTGATGTTGCACAATGTGCTCAGTCTGACTCATTTTTTCTGGCTCTTTCAAGCCTTTTGTGCATTTCCTCTGAGTTCTATCTGCTGTGCTTTCCTGATGAGATAATCTTGGATTTCACAGTTCCTTTCATAATTCGAGGGCCTGTTGGGAGGATTAAAATCCAGATCTTCAGCGTGGGCTGCAGAAAAACATCCTGTCCTGCAGATCAGGGAGTGTTCTCCCTGGTTCACATCACAGCGTTTTATCTGGGGAATGTTCAAGTTACAGGTGGCGAGTGAGGTCTTCTCCACGTTCCTGCATGTAGACAGAAAAATATCATCATAACAATCATCAGACCCACCGTAGTCCTCGATCAGCTCACACCAAACAGACTTTTATAAACAGGGTGAAAGTGCAGCCTCACTCATCACCTTTAAAAGGAACTTAAGTAGTTTGTGCTTATTGATTAAATCAAAGATAAATTTGCAGCACAGCTGTTAAAATGCATTAGACGGAGGAATCAGGAGAGCAGAGGTAAAAATCCTAATTATCAGTGAGATAAACGTTAACTAGGCGTGAAAAAATGGCAGGGCCAAAATTAGGACTATTGCACCCCCTGCTGTGGCTACGTCCTTGTAGCAGGATGCTATATCCATCTGAAGGCAGCTACTGATCTGATCAACGGTAGGCCGACACCGATAGCTGAGCAGCTGCTGCTGGTGATTAAAAAGGAGACTTCTCACTTACGTTAGCTAGCATGCATAGGCTGGACACCCTCTGGATTTCCTACTCCCTCTGCTGCCTATTAGCATGGATAGCATATGAAAACAGTGGATGGATGTAAAGATGTGCACTTGCATTATTTAAAACAAAGATTGTAAAAAATTCTTTCATTATAATAAGAGAAAATCCGACCAGCTCAGACATGTAGCGGCCCAGCTGGATGTTGAGCCAGATGTTCCGTCTCTGAGTCCAGCCTCCTGGAGCCTCCACCTCATACAGACGCTCCCGGTGCTCCTGGTGCTGCAGCAGGAACCTCCTCATCACTGAACATTCACAACAAACAGGTGGGCTAAAGCACCTCCCTTCAAATACAAGTCGAATGGCCTTCTATGCCATGAATGCAGCCAGTACAATACTTTGAAAACCAGAGGGGGAAAAAGTAGCTCATCTGCTTGATAAGGCAACACAGCTGGAAAAGTTCTCCCAAGAAGAGAAGGAAGGGAGTCAGAATGTAAATAAACAGATAAAAAGGTGAAAGAGGACCTCAGCTGACCTGCTACCATGCTGGATGATAAAGGAGAGCTGACTCCCAGGAACTCCTCTGAGGAGAATGAGGAGCAGAAATCCTCCAGGATCTGCAGGCCGAAGCCTCTCCGCCTGCAGCTCCTTCTCACCAGCAGCGTGTCCAGAACGTGCAGCAGGTAGCAGCGGCTGCTCCAGCTGTCACACAGGCTGCCTGAACAGATTCACAGCTGAAGATAAACTCAATGAGTCTTTAACGGTTTAAGAACTTCAGGGGAAACCGTCAAAGAAGCTTGGAATTTAAAATGAAGCATGTTTTTCTTAAGGTCTGTTTGATTGGAAACAAACACCCTGAGGTTTCATTTTGACTCTGATCCCTGGACTTGATGTCAGAGCTGAACTTTCAGAGAAACATTATGGATTTTACTTTACATGTAAAACAAAGGCTGCATAGTGGCGCAGCTGGTTAGCACTGTTGCCTCGCAGCAAGGAGGTCGAGGGTTCGCGTCCCGGCTCTGCGGCCTCTCTGCGTGGAGTTTGCATGTTCTCCCCGTGCGTGCGTGGGTTTTCTCCGGGTACTCCGGTTTCCTCCCACAGTCCAAAGACATGACTGTCAGGCTAATTGGGCTGGTAAATTGTCCTTAGGTGTGAGTGGGTGTGTGGTTGTTTGTCTCGTTCGTCTCTGTGTGGCCCTGCAATGGACTGGCGACCCGTCCAGGGTGTCCCCCGCCTCTCGCCCCCTGACCGCTGGAGATAGGCACCAGCTCCCCCGCGACCCTCTGTGGAGGAATAAGCGGCTACAGAAAATGGATGGATGGATGTAAAACAAATGTGAGTTTCTGCAAAATCATCACTTTAAAAAAACATTTTTTTGTTTGATTTCTGGCTGCAAACCCCCCTGATTTATTCAAACTTTAACACGGAGAACCAACTGTTTTGAGAAAGTGACTTATGGAATATCTGGTCAGTGTCAAAACACAGAACAGAGTTGCTGAAAGTGGAAGTGTTCGACCCTGAGCCCCGACGTGTTTTCATCCTGTTAAGTTCCTCAGCTGCCAAACACTCCGCTGAATGCAGTGTCTGCAGTTTGATGCTGAGCAGGAACTGGGAAGATTTCTGGAACCTGCAGCTGCTGCAAGAATATTTTAGCTGGATTTTTGATGAGTTAACAGACAAATAAATATCATTATTTAATTTACAGTCAGTGCTTGATGTTTATGCATAAATCTGAATAAAAACAGTCTTGTATTTTTGCATTGTTCAACTGAATTTTCTGTGCAAATGCTCACAGTGAAACCACTTGGATGTAAATAATCTTTGAATGTTTGTGGGTGTTGTTTTTCCTCCAACACTCCACCTTTGTGTTTGATGGTGTAGAACCCCACCGCCTGTTTGTCCCTCCAAAGCACTTTGCAGCTCTCTGTTCGGGGGTGCAGGGAGAACAACGCCTCCCCAGGTGAAGGAGGCCTCTCTACAACCCGACTGAGCAGGAACACAATCACCCTCTCCATGATCGACCGTACCTGTGGACAGCAAGGAAAATTATGACAACAGATATACACACAAACCTCTAATATACCAGGAAATTTATTCAGTCAACAGTTATAATTTTAATCAGTTTTTAACTATTTATGAAGAAGGTTATTCTCACACATTTAGAAACACAAAGTGAGAAAAATACACCTTTCTTCTTATTGTTTTGATACTGCTTCGTGCTACACTTTCATCTGAACTATGAGGAAACCCCTGCTGTACTCGACCCCTGGATGCACCAGAAGTACATTTTGTTGCAGCTGGGATATTTATACTTGTAAATAACCACAGAATTCCATGCAAATAACAACAAATCGTAATGAAATGTAGAGACTGGAGCTTTTATTACACAACAACACTTAGCAGTTAACTCATCCATCCTGAAGGATTTAAATTCTATTTGTCCAAACAGAAGACATTTAGGGAGCTGTCTAGGTAATAATTTCTAACTTTTACAAAGAAACAAACTTAAAAATAGTCCAAAAATCTCTTTAAAGTGTTAAAGTATAGACTCTATCAGCAACTGAATTTATAAAAGGAAGAACAGGAAAAACATAGAGGAATGATAAGAAATCTGTAGATGATGACTTTCTAAATGAAATGCAATAATTACACATGAATCCTGAAAAACTAACAATATTCAGTTTTAAATCAGTTAAGCTAATTTAGGTGAATATTGTCTGAGCTGTATAATTATGTAACTCTAACTATAGAGTAAGAAATCACCAGTGCACTTACCGACACAAAGCCACTTCTGGATTGACTGGACGTTCGCAGCACGTCATCCAAACACCACCATTTCTCATGCAGGTACAAAGCCAAGACTGGAAGGTAACGACAGATCAAAACATATTAGCTGATCTGATTTGGGACTTTTACTCTGTAGAAAACAGTTTTCTAAACCTTGTGTCTGATCATCTGGAGGATGAAGTGCCAGCAACGCACAGGCAGGCTGGTCATCCTCAAACAGCTGCAACTGGCTTACATTATCTGTTGTTATGGCAATCTATGCAGAGAGAAAGAGGACAATAAGAAAACATATTTTAACAAGCTAAAAGTGTCTTGTTTATGGGAGAATTAGTCTTGGTTACTATATATCTTTGTTTATTTGCCTGTTATAACAAATATAACTCATGTTATAATATCTTAGAGTATTCAGAGCTGCCTTTTGTAAATTACCCAGACTGTAATTATTACCCAGACTGTAATTTTTACATATTATGAATTTATCCAGTGAGCTTTAAAAAAAACTGTTTTGGTTTATCTCACAAAACTGGGCATTTTCTAAAGATAAACATGATAAATTAGCATCAAAACAGAGAACTGAAGTCTTCAGATAACAAAATAAGCACTATATCAGGCCATGTGATCAAAACTTTAAAATAAAGAATAATATTCACATGCATGAACATAAAGTTCATTTGAGACAGATAGTGACACAATTTAAACAATAAAACTATATATTAAATGCCTTTAAAATAAGAATTCGATCAATATAAGCCATAAAACAATAATAGTTTACCTTTGATGTCTGTGATGCATGAAACCACTTATTATTGAAAGGTGTTGCGTTTAAAGAAGTCAGGTAAAGTTCAGACGCAGATCCATATTCAGTGTCCTCCACAGATGGCAGATCAACAGGATACATGGCCTTTTAGTGGAAGACATAAAAGTTTCAGGTGTAATTATACAGTAACACGAGAAGGATATGACGTAACCTTACAACATTGATGTTAATTTTATGTTTGTCAACATTTAGCGTCTGAGATGGCCATTTGACAGCTTTCTAGCACAGATTTACCAGATTACATAAGTCAAACTCTCAACCACATAACATTAAATGTTAAATCTCATAGGCTGACATTTTATAATTAAGCTGAATCAAACTAATTTTAGCTATAATAAACTGAGATATACAAGAAATGGAATCTAATATTTTCTAAGAAAGCAAAAAAATTTTTACAGTTTAAAGTTTAAGTTGGCAAAATATATAATGTCGGTGACTCTATGATTTCTTCCATGTTTTCACTCTCGTTTTTAGTACCAAAAAACTGATTGAAAAAACACGGAAGAAATCTTTTGTATCAAAAACAAGTAACAGAAAACAGCTGTTTACACTTCAGCAGCAACCAATGATAACAGAACTAACACGATACAATGTAATTGCAAATGTTTCCAGCTGAACACGGTAATAGATTAAAAAGTAAAACACTAACTTACTTTAACACCGAAAGGTGGTCACCTGTAAGGTTTAGTTCACGTAAAGAACTTTGAGCTTTACCTCTGTCGTTTTTCGTTTTGGCTGCAGCGCCATCTTCTGACGGAAACATCCTACTACAACCGAAAACTTAGTAAGTTAGCTTCAACATAAAACCTTTTGGAAAATAAAATCATATAACATTAAATTTAGAATAATCTAATAGTTAAACAGTTCCAAAAATATTTTTTGATCATTTACAAAGATTTATTTAACTATATATCTATTTAATCTTGACTCTATCAAAATCTATCACTATCGCGGCAGCGTCTTGCTTTACTTTATTTTGAAAATATTGCAGCGGAAGTGTTAGCATTAGTTTTCTACTCTTGACTAGCTGGTTGTAAATTGTCGGTGACATTTAATTCAAACCGCAAAACACAATTATGTTACTTGGCCTAGGACCAGCCAGACTGGTGCTGCCGCTTCGGCGTTGCCTCTCTCAGCGTCGTTACGTCAGTTCAGAAAACACCGAGACGGTGAGTTCATTTAAAAACACCTCAAACTGAACTGGTGTGTTTCATGCGCCGCGAAAGGGCGTCGCGTACAGCATGAGACCAAACCGAGCAAATCAAAGGTTACTGCTGCTGATAGAGTATGTAGAAAGTGGCATTTCCTTAGGAAGCTATGGGTCGAGTAGCAAATTTTGAAAATCCATGCTATATATAAATAAAATTAGCTGTATTTTTATTCTATGCAGTGCCATAGACCTGCTTTTCCTATCCAAACTGATTCTGAACTTCTAATCATTGTGTTTATGTTTGCATAATTACTGTATGAAATCAGCTGGATGAACTTGACAAATGTAAAAAACCTTCAAATCACAGAGCATGCCTCTAGTTTTATTTTGATGTTGTGTTAGACCTGTATATGTTAGGTTCAAACACCAATCCTTTTATAAATACAGCACATTAAACATACATTGTTGCATAAGTGCAGTACAACAAACAAGAAGTTTTCATGATGGGAGCCAGTTTGACCCATTTCCAAAGTTTGGTTGAAGGCTCCATCGCCTCTGGTTTAGTACTTTAAAAACAACTAGATTTGACCAAAAGTTCTTAATGTAATAGTCAAGTAAGTAATTAAAATACAAGAGTAAAGTCAATAAAATATGAAAAACAATAAAACCCAGAACATTCAATCAGATGCTCTAATTGAAACTCATTCTCTGCTAAAAGCCTAAAAGAAGGATGAAACTTGTTTTAAAGTGCCCATGACATGGTTTTCCATGTTTTCTGACTTATCTATCATGTTGCAACGTTGAGTTCTCACCTTAAACCTGCCAGAAAGAGCAAAAAACGGCGTCCATCTGTCTCCTAGTCCAGCCAGTGAGAAGCTCTTCAAGATTTCAGATCCAGGTTTCAAACAGTTTTTTTCACTCCAGCCCGCTATGAGGTCATAGTGATCCGGACTTGCTTATATGGTAAATTCTCCGCCCACATGCACGTTCACGACACCTGGAGCGAGGCAGTGCCGCCGCCATTGCCCATAGACCGTGTAGTGTTTAGTTTCAGTTTCGTTTCTCTTTCACGTGACGGCACTGCCCCCTGCTGCAGCAGAAGTGTCAGGCTGCCAAATAAGGAGAAACCCAGCAGAACCGGAAGGCGGCGCTTTCTTCTGATCTCTGAGTTGGTCGTTAGGAAATAATTACAGCGTATTTTGAGTTATAATGGTGCAACGCTAATCTAGAGGCATCAAAGATTACACCTGTTTAATATAAAGTGATTTAAATATGGAGTCACAGGCACTTTAAGGTTTACGACTGATCAGTCTCAGCAGTCTAAGGAACACTGGACCCACACATTTGGAGCCCAGTGACCTTTGTATTTAAATGTGGATCCTGGAACAGGTTGACTGGTGTGTTGATCTAGATTTAAATGAAGTTTTCTTAGTTCTAACAGAAAATTCTAGAGTTAAAATTGCTCCAAATGTCTAATTGTGAGCATCGATCTCCACTTTTTACTGTTTGCATTGAGAAAGCTTCTTCCTCCTTTCTTCTAATGGTATCCTCCGTATCTGTGTTGGCACAGAAGGCTGCTGTGGACCGGGTCCTCTCTTCTTTCAGGTCCATATGCGGTGCAGACGGCATCTCGTTGGGTGAAGCTGTCAGGGAGCAACATGGTAAAGACGAGTCTGTACACAAGTAAGTCTCAGTTTACTCAATCAAGCCGAAATTTAAAAGCACAGGTTTAAAGATGTGTTATAAGTGGTGGGAATCGTTTATTTCTTTCTGTCCAGGTGTCGACCCCCAGATGTGGTGGTGTTTCCACGCTGTGTGGAGGAGGTCAGCGCTCTGGCTAAAGTCTGTCACGACCACAACCTTCCCATCATCCCCTTCGGCACCGGGACTGGCTTGGAGGGAGGGGTCGGTGCTGTGAAGGTAAATGGGCTCAATCAGAGAAATAGACTGTTTAAACAAACTGTTTAACTTTAAAATACATCAATACACGTTGTCTACTCATGGATTATTTTCTTTTTTAGGGTGGGGTGTGCTTCAGTTTAAGGAACATGGACCAGATCCTGGATCTCCACCCAGAGGACTTTGATGTGATGGTGGAGCCCGGTGTGACCCGGAAGTCCCTCAACGCCTACCTACGAGACACCGGACTCTGGTTCCCTGTGGGTCAGTCACAGCTTTAGTGTTTACTCAGTTCTCCAGCAGCACCAGTAAGGAATGTGTCAGGACATCTTTTCCCCAAAGAATATACAAAAAGTTTACATGTCGTTTGTATGAGAAAACATCAAACAGAACAAACATTCTGTGAAATGAAAAAATAAAAATGGATCTTTTTGTCAGATCCTGGAGCCGATGCCTCTCTGTGTGGCATGGCTGCCACCAGTGCATCCGGCACCAATGCAGTGCGTTATGGGACTATGAGGGAAAACGTTATGAACCTGGAGGTGGTTCTGTCTGATGGAACCGTTATACACACAGCTGGGAAAGGTCGGCGTCCAAGGTGTGGATCAGTCATCACACGTCCACGTTTAGATGTCTGTTGTGACCTAACGACTTGATTTCTTTGTTTTCTGTCCGCAGGAAAACCTCAGCAGGCTACAACTTAACAAACCTGTTTGTGGGTTCAGAGGGCACTCTGGGGATCATTACTAAAACTACTTTACGCCTGTACGGCATCCCGGAAGCCATGGTGTCGGCTGTCTGCTCGTTTCCCTCCGTCCAGGCAGCTGTGGACAGCACCGTGCAGGTCCTGCAGGCTGGAGTCCCCATCGCACGCATCGGTGAGGAAAGGAGGAAGGCAGGAAACAATATTCAGCGTTTTCTGTCTTATTCTAATGAAAATCGTGTTTTTGGAAAGCTGCTGTCATCTTTGTTTGCTTTGATTGAATTGTCTTTTCTACAAACATTCAAGGCCTGCTCCTGTTAAAGCTTAATGGAAGATCAAACTGGCAGAGATAGACTGCAGAACAGAAAACAGACCAACAAGGAAGAGATTAAACTTTATTGATCTTCTTTATAAAACAGATTCCTACTCATGGGAGATAATAGAATTCTGTTTAGAGGAGTGTATTGTGAAAAAGAAAAGAAAAAAACGGCTGAAAAAGCAACTAAACGGTGATGCTGGTGTTTACTTCCTGCAGAGTTTCTGGATGATGTGATGATAGATGCATGCAACAGGTTCAGCTCCCTGTCCTACCCCGTCACCCCGACTCTGTTCCTGGAGTTCCACGGATCCGAGCGAAGCCTGGAAGAACAAGTCGCCACAGCAGGTGTGTGTGTGTGTGTGCGTGCTGGATAACACATGCTTAACACGTGCTTCTATCCATCAGTAAAAAAATGCATCAAACAAAATGATAGACGTTTGCAGAATTTAGGCGATAAACTTATCTTTTTGTTTTGCATGTGTTTTTGTTTTAAATCTGCATGTATGTTATGTGCAACAGACTGATTCGAATAAATGAATTAAACTTGCACCAGGGTAGAATGATTCACTCCGAGAACGTTCTAAAAACAAGAGCGCTGGGATGTTTGATTAAACCGATCAGAGAAATATGTTAAAGATTATATTTTACCTCAATTAAGAGCCTTCGCTTTTAATTAAACGTCCGTTTTCGTTTGAAGACATGCATGATCTGTCTGCAGTTCAGATATTTGACAGTAATTTATTGACATCATCGTCACAAATTCATGCAGTATTTTAGAGTTGTTTCTGATATTTTAGTTCCAGCATCTTGATTGATCAATAACTGGGAATTTATTTTGATAAAGTGATAGAAATGTAGAAATCGCTGCGACTTTGCGGCTTTTTCTTAATGTCTGGCTAAAATTTGGATTTAGATTAATAAATTCGGAGATGTTCTCACAAGTAAAGCATTTCTAATCGTTGTGTTTCTGCAGAGGAGATCACTCAGAGTAACGAAGGCTCAGACTTTCAGTGGGCTCGAGATGCAGAGACGCGAGGCCGGCTGTGGAAAGCTCGACATGATGCCTGGTACGCTGCACAGGCGCTCAGGCCGGGCTGCAAGGTAAACAGGTGGCACAACATGGACTTTTAAACTGTTAAAAGCCAACAAAGATCAGGGTGATGCTTCCAGGTTTAAAGCAGTTTTATGTCCTTGGAATTTAAAGACCAGGAAAAAAACATTTCAGTCGAGTCTTCACCTCTCATTGGTTTTTGCAGGCTTTAATATGACTTCCTGTTTGTAGATTTGATGCACATGGTTCTTTGTGTACTGCTGACATTTTGGAGCATTATTCAGCTCATTTACTGCTGTGTGTTTGTACAAGATGTTATTAATTAATGTTATTATTTGTACATTATTATTATCTTGCATTATGTTTTAACTCTAATTGCCCCAAATGTGTGAAAACTGCTAAAACGACTCATTTCTTTTGTTTTTGTTTTTCCTGGTCTGGGCATTAAGGTGCTAATTGAAACAAACGCTAATGTTTTTAAGGGGTATAATAAATATGGAAGGATCTGAAAAGGTGTAATATATATTTAAAATACTCCTGAGAATAAAAGCTTATCAGATCGATGAAGTTTTAAAGATGTTTTATCTTTTTGTGTTCCCTCAGTGCTGCACAAACCCCGCTTCCTCTCAGGAGCTCTTCTGTCTCAACTTATTAAGAGTTTAATTTCTGACAAATACTTGGAGCTGTTCTAACTCTGTTACCTTATCTCCCCTGTGTATGTGTGTGTGTGTGTGTGTGTGTGTGTGTAGGCTTACTCCACAGACGTGTGTGTTCCTCTGTCTCGGCTGCCTCAGATCATCGTGGAGACGAAGAAGGACCTGATTGAGAGCCGACTGACTGGTGAGCAGAGGACAGACTGCTGTTCTTTTATCTAACATTAAATTTATTTTAAAAAATAAATTTAATGTTAGATAAAAGAACAAAGAACCCAAAAGGTTTAGGCTGACTTACTGTTATTTTAATCATGTGTTTTATACACAGATGTTCGTTTATTAAAGACAACTATTTCCTCAAACCAGAATACAAATATTTTCAGTGCCTCAGTTTTTTCTTTTCGTTTTGCTTGAACTCTTTTCCTCTGTAGTTCAAACCATTCTGTAGAAATCGGTAATCTGCATCAACAAGGTTGATTTAATAGTTTATCAGACAGTCCTGACTCCAGACAACTAAAATACAGAAAGTGAATCTCATCTTTTTGGCTTCTTTTTAAAGTAAAGAGTCTTTTCTGTATAAAAACAGAAACTCCACACAGTTATGAGCAAATTGTTTGCACAAATTAGACTTTTAGTTGGGAAAAATCTGGAGTTGAAAATCCTTACTTGTCATTTATGTTGATTTAAATCATTACAGTTAAAGCCTCCTGTCTTTTCTTTGTAAATGTTTAAGTATAAGCTATTGGCTGAAGCAACAAAACCACTTAGTATGCTGAACGCTGATGCACTTTGTTTAGTTGCTATTATTTCTCTCTAAAAGTAAATTACACCTCAGACCGCCCTAATGGACCATAATGTGGTGTAATGTGTCTGAATGGAGTGAACACAACAAAATTCTAAGAGGAAACGAGAGCCCTGTTGTGTGTTTGATGAACTGTTTTGTTTTCTGCTTCAGGTCCGATTGCGGGTCATGTGGGTGACGGTAACTTCCACTGTCTGATGGTTGTGGATCCCAGCGACCCAGACGAGCTACACAGAGTCCACCTGTTCACCGAGAGGTTGGCCAGGTAACGTCTCTGAGCCTAAAGTCTGCAAACATCAAAAAACTTTAACTATATGATTCTTTTTAGTTAAACTAATCATAAATAAGGATTTTTACTTCAGTGAATTTATACTTTAGTCTTATACAGTAAATCTGACATTCAGCAACATTTTCTTGTGATTTTTGTCCTCCACAGGCGAGCGCTGGCCATGAATGGAACCTGTACAGGGGAACATGGAGTGGGTTTAGGGAAGAGGATGCTGCTGCGTGAGGAGGTCGGACCTCTGGCCATCCAGGTCATGCAGGGTATCAAAGAAACCCTCGACCCAAAGAACCTGATGAATCCTGGGAAAATCCTCCTGCAAGGAGAACTATAGAATGACAGCTTCACATGAAGTGTTGATTAAAATGTTAAATCTATTAGGGAGTCAATGGAGCTGTGTGTCATAAATACAATTAAAAAACCTGTAAATATTACATTTAGATTGATTAAAAACCTTATGGTTGTTTTGACTGTGAGATTTTTTTGCTGAATTCCAGAACACTCAGAAAAGCTGATTGATTTTTCTTCTGGAAAACACACAGGGAAGAATTATGTGTGATTTATTATTATCTTTGGTTTTAAACACTATAAACCATCACATACAGCTGAGTTTTATAAGCTAACATCCTGACAGGATTACTGTGAAGAAGACCTCTATGTAACATTGTTATGGACCACTTTTACATTTATTAATCCTGCTAATTTATAAATCTTAAAAATGGCTTTACTTTACAATTATTTTGTAAAGTGTTATTGGATAATAAAATGTATTCTTTTATTAGTGTATTAATAAATGGAGTGACTGGATTAAACATGTTTTTAAAGTTAATAAAGTTTCATCAAGTTTAAGATCTGGAGCTTCAGTTTGTGCACAAGTGTTTGTTTTATTTAAAGTACATATTTAAAAAAAGGCTTTTTACAAGATTTATTTAATCACCTGAATTCAGTACTTAGTCCTCCTTACGGTCATTTGAACACTTTATATGCTTCTATTTGAATACTGTTGTTGTGTAACGCTCAACTAAAGACGAACAGGGACAGTAAAATGAACAAATTAATCTGACACCAAAATGTTGTCAAACTGGGTTCGACTGGAAAGAAAATGTTTTGGAGGGTTAAAGGCACACTATGCAGTTTTGGCTTGTTTTTAGCACCCCCTAGTGTCCGTTATAAGTCACTGTTGTAAAAATGTTATCATTGTCTTTGCTCAGAAACACCAAAATCTAACTGTTAAAATGTCTCCTCAGCCTTCATTGCTTCCCCCCCCCAATTTATTTTCACAAGTGTATAATCTTTTCATACATAATACATTTGTAAAGTGCCTTTTACATAGTGAAAAGAACAGTTATACAAATTCCTTAACCCACCCTCCCCAACACCATTTCAAATATACATAAAGTGAGAGCATAATTCTGAGTTACCACAAATATAGAATTATAACAAGAGAAGAAAAAAAGGAAAAAATAAAGCCTTCATTGCTTTCTACTGGAGCGGTTCATCACTCATTCAAAGAAATCTTCTGTGTTCAAGCAGGGAGAGACGGAAAAAAAGCAGAAATCATAAGCTAAAAACACTTCGGCGCTAGCTTACAGCTAGCCACATTGGGTTAACCTAACCCTCGTGAGATATGTGACTTTGTGAGACTTCAGAGACTCAGAAGTCGCAAACGTGGTATTCTGGATCCAAGCAGTAGATGGGGCTGAGTGACTTTTCATTAATCCTGTAGGGTCACATACTGGCTCAAGAAAAAAATTTAAAAATATGATAAAGTTAGTGTGAAACATGCAGTACTCATGTTCGCCACATGGTGTCAGCAGTGCATCCTTGTGGGACAAATCTCAGACATGAAACACAGAAGATGTCTAAAATAAAAAGCTTATTTCTGCTTCAGTGTTCTGTTGGTTGTTTCAGCTCACAGCTGCTAACTGAAGATTATGAATGAGTGAGAGAACAGTCCTAAATCACTCACAGAGGTTCTGAGCTACAATAAAACCTCTAGGCATTATTGAACTTGTTTCTCAGTTTATAGGTTTACTTTATTATTATTTGATTTTTAAAAGCTTCCAGAGCCTGTGCATACGAACACAGATCACTGATATAGTAAAGACACAAAATGACTGTAATGTGACTCAAAATACGTAACCCTTAATGGGTCTAAACAATGACACAAACAGGCCACAATGATGAAAACACAGAAAAACTGCAGAACAGCCAAAAATATACAAATACATCTCAAATGGATTAAACTAAAAGTCTACATAAAATGTGAAAAGCACAAACTAACGTGAATCAGCAGCAAACACAAGATTATAAAGAGTCAGTGAAGATTATAGAAAAGAATAAACTGGTAGATCCAAAACCGCCTGAATGATTAAGAAAGATGCACAAAAACATTAAAGAACAACATCAACAAAAGGTCATCTAAACGACCGCAGTGATAAAAAGAAGAGCGAAACAAGAGTCTGACAAAATGACCCCAAACTGATGCACAAAATACCCCAAGGTAAAGAAAACATCCAGAGACAGAAGATAACCACAAATCTGCCAGAAAACTGCAAGAGAGGGCGGTGAATTGTTTGTGTGCTGTTATTCTCTTTTGATTTGTTTTCTATGGAGTGTTTTTCTTTTGTCCGCAGCATGAAGCAGAGATGACTGAGTGATGTTCATGTGCTGTTCTGTGACTGATCATCAAGGTCGTCTTCTTCTTAAGTTACCAGATAGAAAAAGACGTTCAATCTGGCGATAAAAAATCACAATAAAAACATTAAAACCTCCTCAAACAATCAGAAATACGTCAGGTTTGATTTAAATATGAATTTAAAATGTAGAAGTTATTTTTAGAAGGATGCTTTTATTGATGATAATGGATCATTTTTGATGCTTGGGTTTGTAAGAGACTGTGAGAAATCCGTCTGGCATTTTCTCTATTTGATTTTTATGTTTATGAAAATATTAATTAGAGATTTAGCTGACCATGTGATTTCTTCATCATAGTTCTTTAAAGTAACAAATCTTAACAGTATACATTTAAAAGTATTTTAAGGAGCTCCAGTAGAATAACAACTTTATTATGACTATTATTACTATTAATATTATTATTATCTTTTAGGTCTAGATCTCAGACTTTGTCCCATATCAGACACAAGAGATTATATTTTTAGTTTTCAGACCCTTCTTCATTATTTCTGTCTACCTTGACTCTTCTTATTATTTAGTGACCCGTTACAGGGTGTGTGCTCACCTTGTTATGTTGTTATCATACAGCTAATCTCAGAAGTCTGGTCAAGTTTGAGGGCCTTCGTTTTTTCTTTCTGTTTACTCATTTTTAATAATATATTATTAAACTGTTTATATGTTTTATTAGTAGATTTCTAATGATCCCATTAAGCTGGTGACGTCTTGAATAATAACTCTCCTTTATTTGGCTGTTTGTGTTTCACCTCCATGTGCTCCTAAATTTATATTAGACCCACTTTAGAGCTGATTGTGCCTGGTTTATTTGTGTGTGTGTGTGTGTGTGTGTGTGTGCGTGCGTGCGTGCGTGTGTGTGTGTGTGTGTGTGTGTGTGTGTGATTACATGCCTGAGCAGCAGAGAATGGACCATTTATAGGTCTGCTGCAGCAGGACAGATTAATACACCTTCTGTGTGACAGTCAGCACTCGACCATAGCTTACCTTTTTTGGTATGAAGACAACTGAGACTTGACTTGTGTCAGAGTGAGGAAGAAAACATTATTCACACCAAACAACTGATTAGAATAATCCCAAATCCAACATGTCAGCAAATAGACCAAAAATTTGAACATAACTGGCAACAATCAATGCAGAGTGAATGGATCTGGTGCTAATTAAAAGATTCATAGGAGCTCTGAATATAAATAACGTTTTTAGACTGGTTTTGATTAACAAACCGAATTTAACATTTTAGACTGACCAAATTGTGTTTGGAATTTGTAAGTTGTTATCCATCTAAAATATTTAAAATGATATAAAATAAATATCAGTTTAGTTTGCTGAGTCATCCAACACTTGATTTGTTTATTTCCCTTCAGTAAATTTAACACCAGCTCTAAACGACAGACTCACAGTGATTTATCTAAAACCGTTTGCAACACATTTAAAGATAGATAAATACACATTTGTTTTGGTGATTTCTTAAAGAACTTTTTGTTTTTAACGTCTTTATAGAATTGCTGTAAGTTTCTCAGTTTATTTCAGTAATCTTTCAAGACTTGTATTACAATTTTGCATTTTTGCATATTAAAGTATGAAAACCTTTAGTTGGTAAAAATCAGCTCAATTACTGGATTATTTAGATCCAAACTGGTCTCTTTGTTTTGATAGGTTGTCCAAACTGAAATCCACTGATGTTTTATTGAAGTTTGTGACAAAAAACAAAAAAACATTCTTGAGTTTTATTGTTTTGCTTGCTAAAGACACATTAACAAGGAAAAGCAAGGGAATTTGTGTTGGTTGATCATGTCTTTGTTGTTAAAACGCTTCTTAGCAGTTAGTCTAAAAATGCTTGAAAAGCCTGACTGGTGCATAACTTATGGGTTATGCATCAGATGAATGAGCAACACTCTTGTTTTGAGCTTCATCGCTGCCCATTTTTTATTTAATTTCCTTTTGATGGCTGCTTTTGACACAGTGGACCATGTGATCCAGTACATCTGGTAAACAGGGTCAAAGGATGCTGGGATCCAGATCAGCAAAATCCAGTTTTTATCATTTGAGGCAGCTGTCTAAAATAATGTCTCATGGATACTTTATAAAAGAGTGAGTGAATCTCTCGGCCTCAGAGGGTACAGAATGCTGCTGCACACCTTTTAACTGCAGCCTCCCTGCACTGCCTGGACATTTAAGGATTAATTTAAAAATATATTTTATTTGCTTTTAAAGCCCTTAATGGCCTCGCTGCACCCTATCTGTCTGAGCTGCTTCATCCCTAAAGTCCACCTGTTCCCTCAGGTCAGCTGATCTGAGTGTGCTGAAGACAAAGCAGCTCAGAGTGTCTTCACTGCTGCAGCTCCACAGGCCACTTCTCAATGTCTGACTGATTTTGTTTTATTGTTTTAATGCTGGGCAGTTTTATTTTGTCACCTGTTGATTTAGACTTCTATGTGCAGCACTTGATCTTATGTATTTAAAGTGCTTGACAAAAACAGATGACGGGTGTGTTCCAGTCACAGGCGCTGGCTCCTGATTGGCTCCTGACTGACAGCTCATGGGACCAACCACTGCACTGGTTGACCTTCAGTAACTTGAAGAATGGGATGTCGTCCTGCAGAATGGGACCAGACAGCATGAGGAGGAGGAGGAGCCAAGCTGTTACAGATTTATTCCCAGAAATGATTGTTAAAGAAATAACCAACCAAACACACATTTCATACATTTTGTACTAGGTTTAAATCAAGGTGGAGCGAACACTTTCCTTTTAAAATAGGCTATACAACAAGTGTTGTTACTTATAAACTTATTTTAGTTTATTTTTAAGTAGTTGTAGTAACAATAACTGTAAAGTTTTAAAATAACTTATTTTTAATGTCTGAGCACATATAAATCAGGAGATAATAAGACTCATATGTTTGTTAATAGATTATGTCATATGAGAGGTGATTAATAATATCCATTATAGGGAAAACTGCATTTGGGTCACAATGGACAGCTTTCAGTATCTTGACCTGTACATTTAAACAACCTTCATTGAGGTTTAAATAAAATTATTGTGTTCACTCAGGGATGCTGTGTGTTTGTATTTGTTTCATTTTATTATTATATTGTTTGTTATTATATTTATTTCTTTGTCTTTCTAAATAAACACGATCAGATTTGATCAAAAGAACAGACTTCTTTCTGTTTGTGTCAGCTCTTATTAACACCACCTGGAGATGTTTAAAATCAACCAACAAAAATCCACCTGAATCTAAACCTAGTGTATCACCTCGCACCTGTCATAAAGGGCCCAGATCTGATCCTCCAGATCAGACCCCCCTTCCTTCCCTTGTGGAGAATCCAGGCCAATCCCGAGCTGAGGTATTAAAACAGTCTTGTCGCTGCGCCGTCTCCTGTCTGTGTTTATGATCGGAGTTTGCGCACTGAGCGCGTCTATTGTCTGGCAGCGGAGCGGCGAGGAGCGGAGCGGAGCGCCGATCTGAGCGCAGGGGAGCGGCTTCATGTGACCCCGATCCCCGCGGGGAGGAACACCGATCGCTGTCTGGAGAACCACCGGGGCGGACGGAGCGCTCCGCGACGACGTCATTTGTCTCCCAGATAGACCGTCCTTTTCCTCCGGCGGTGAGACAGACAGCAACAGTTGTCACGATGTCTGAGATCAGATGAGGCGACGCGGCGGAGCGAACACTGCGGCGGGAGAAACGCGTTGCGATGATCCAGCCGTCCTGAACGCACCGGGACGGCGCGGAGAGACAGACAGCATCCCGTTCAGCTCCGGTTCGGTCGAGTCTCGCTCGGTTTGATTGGTGCGTCTGTGGGTGAGGAGGTGAATCCAGACGCTCATGTTCCGCTCAGCGGGGGAACGGGCTGTTGCGTCTGCAGAGAGTCAGAGCTGACTGAGACACACGGACAGACAGACAGCGGGCCGACAGACAGACAGGAGCGAGGGGAGGGGGGCGACAGCCTGTTTGGGCTCTCTCGACCCTTTGCGGATCGAGCCGAGCCCCCTCCGGTTTCCACCCAGAACCCCCACCCGTTCCTCTCCGCTTTGGATGGGGGGAAAGCAGAGCACGGCAGGGCGGCCCCGGGGTGCTTTTCCCGGTGTCTCATCGGATGACAGCGCGGTGCCACCCTCGGCCCACTTTGGTCACTACCGACCGAGCGGCACCATGGGCCTGCGGAGCCGCTCGGTGAGCTCCGTGGCCGGGATGGGCATCGACCACAGCTCCACCGTGCCCTTCGGCTTCTACACCCCCAGAGGGACGGACTCGGACCGAGCCGGAGGGGGGTCGGGGGTCACCACCGCGGCCCCCCACGGAACCGGCTACCAGGACACAGGCGGCGGAGGGCACCACACGGACGGGGTTCTGTACCTGGGGTCCCGGGGGTCGCTGGCTGACACCTTGCCCCTGCACATCGCGCCCCGCTGGTTCAGCGCGCACAGCGGTAAGACCTGCCACACGCACACACACACACACACCCAGCAGGCAGAACCTTTACCTGTTTACCTGCTGAATGCGGTGCCGCTCAAGGTTTCTAAACTTGTTTCTGACGCTGTTTTAGGGTCATGTTGTTGTTGTTGTGTCTGCTTTTTATTGGATTGGGAGAACATGACTTTAAAAGGTGCGCTCCATCCTGGCTGCCACCGCTGCACCATCTGCATAGGTCAGTCCTTGTTGTGAGAAATGACACTAATAAGCCTGTTGCCAAATCTGGCTGAGTCAATTAGCCCATGCAGCGATTAGAGCGGAGGAGGGATGGAGGAGGGTGAGGCAGCGAGGGAAGGGCGCAGAGCCTCGGTCCTTCTCGGTATTCATCCGCTTACTTCTTGCCAACAACATGTCTCTGTTTTTGAGTGAACACACCTGTACAGGCAGGTATCAGCTGGCCCGGATGTTTGACTTCAGCTGAGCCCTAAAGTCATAATAAAAAGCTTCCTAGAACAGAACAGAACCAGCAGTGAAACAGCAATAAAATCAAAGGAATTCATGGTGAAAACTTTTTACTCTGAATGAACATTTAGTGATGGATGAGGGTTGAAACCTGTTTAAACACTGTTTAAGCTGATCCGTTGTTTAAATCATGACTTCTCCACTCTCTGGTCTCATTGCTGCAGCTGAAACGCTCAAAATAACCGAAGAACATTATGAACAGTTTTCTCTCTTTTGCAAACAACAGGTTGAGCCAGGTCCCCAGGCTCTCATTACCAAAGCCCTGACCGGCTCACAGCAGGAGGATAGCAAATCAGACGTCAACATCTCAGCTGTTTTTACCCTTCCTGCATCGCCTAGCAACTCTGATGTGTTTTATATCAGTGGGGGCAGATAACAAGGCCAGAGGAGGGGAGGGAGCAAGTGGCAAACTGGAAAAGAAGTTTAGAAATGTGCAAAAGCAAATAATCTACAAAAAGTAGATGTATGTTAATGGGTAAATCTTCCTTTTGATGTGGATTGCTGCAGAGTTAAGGACATTTGCAGATGAGCTGAGTTTCTGCAGAGTTCACCAGGTTAAACCAAAGACTTCTTAAGACCCTTTAATCCCACAAAAATGCAATTAAATACCTGATTCACCTTCATACCAGAGGATGTAAGGATTACTAGGTCTGACTGGACTGAGACGCTTCTGGTTTCATGCCTTTCACTCTCTGAATGAAAACTGCAAAAGAGCCATAAAGATACACAAAGCAGACTCAAAACAAGTAGACAGAAAACAGAACGACATGCAAAGAAAACACAGACGTAAAATAAGATAGAAGGTTTCCAGGAAGAGGCTAAATGACTATAGAGATAAACATAATGCATCTGCAGCAAAACGGAAAAGAAACAAACAAAAAACACTCACAGCTCTCAGAAGATGCTTATTCATAAACAGATGCAACATATGAGCAAGTGATACAAAAAGCTTTAAATGTTCAAATATAAAGTGAAAATATCCACCAAAATCTGCAAAACAAATTCATAACAGCAAATTCTCAACAAGGTGCAGAACATAACCTGCAAAAGCATCCATAAAAACACAATGAACACAATAATGACTCAACAAGAATTTAAAGCAAAGTTTAAATGACTCCTACAAGAAGGAAAAAGCAAACTATATATTTTAATAAAACATGTCTTTAAAAACAAATAAACAAAACATTTACAAACTAGGTATACATTCAAAATTCATATAAAGATAAATATTCTGTAAGACGCACAACATATACACAAAGACGTCAAGCTGCAATAAGTCAAATATCAGCGAAAGACATAAAACAGCTCAACATAAACAGCTAGAAAAAAACATTAATGAATTAAAATGCACAAAATAAACTTTAATTAAACAAGCATAAATATAAAAAGAAATAACAAACGGCTTCAACATAGATCAAAAACATCAATAAAATAGCACAAAATAATCCCAATATGGTACTTTTTATTACTTTAATTATTCTTGTTTTTCGCAGGTTCTCTTCATCGTAAAGTACTTTGCATTTCACCTTTATGAGTATAAACATGTATTTCTGTTTAATGAATAATCAGTGTTGCAGCTGCTGTGCTGGTTGTTCAGCAGTCGGCTAGTTTAGAAAGCTAGGAGGAGGTCACACTAGCAACAGATACAGAAGCAGGTAGGGAGGAAGGAGGGACGAGAGGAAACGCTGCGAGCGTTTAAAAGTTCTGGACACCTCTGAGTCAGGGACAGGGGTGGTTCTAGGGGGGGCAGTGCCCCCTGACAGCTAGCTTGGCCCCCCAGCTAAGTGCTGAGTCTCAACCATTAGAGACAGTTTCATGTTGTCACTGAAATGATAACCAAGAGATCAAAGTATTTTTAGTAGTTTAATTTTGAAACTTATTGAAGTTATTGTGTCCAAAGCAACTCTAACTGACTGTATACTTAAAGACAACAAAGATCAGAAATACCAAAACCTCGTTGAACCGTCAAAGTAGGAAGTCTGAACTGATGATGTTCAATATAAACACCAGAAAAGTTCAATCTGACGTCTCATTTTAGTGCCTGTGCGTTAAACTCTTATGAGATACAATCTGGTGGGCTGACCAAAATGTCACAGATTCAGAATAAAGATTATAATGTAGGCTATTTTTTGACACGCTTTACCACATTTTTTAGACTTTGATTCCTTTGTTTGTGGATGAGAGTTTTAGGGTTGTTTTCTGGAAATTCGTCTCCTCTTGGCTGCGTTCAGAAGCTCAGCTGAGCCGTGCCACACAATCCAGAGTCCACATTGATTTCACCGAGGTGGCTCAGCAGGCTGCTGCTGCAAACAGCTCCAAAGGGAATACACATGTCGTCTGTCAAAAAAATAAAACAAAGAAAACAGCACACAGCTTTTCATCGTCAGTATAGGCTGTAACACCTGGAATAGACCATGAGCTGTTATTTAGGGTCATTCAAATATCTGGTTGAATAAAGGTTAAAGATTTATTTCATGTAAGTAAATACAATTCTTACAATTTCACCTCACATGAGGGAACCATTGTACCGTTTTAATAAAGCAAACTGTGCAGGATGATCTGGTTTTATGCATAAAACTCCTCTCCTGTGTCGACTTAACCTGCTCTGACATTAGCTGGAACTAGTTATGTTCAGTTTGTAGGTTATGGAGAACACAAGCGCCAGCATTTATCAGTGATTGTTTTAGGTTGCTATATTAAAAATTCAAGCAAAAATAAATATATTTAAATTTCTGGTCTTTGCCTTTAAAATGATGGAATTTGCACCAAATAAATTTGCCGATGATCCACCTTCATCAACTTAATCTATGATCAGACAGCCTAAAACAAACAAAGAAAAAAAGCTAAATAAACAAACATATTCACATGCATACATTAATAAATGTTCCCAGTCCCTGAACACACCGTCTTCAAGTCAGCAGTAACAGCTGATTCATGTCTTATTTTTTTACTTCCAAAACTTTATCAGAAAGAATAAAATAAATAGCTTCAGCTTGTATTTTGCTGCTCATTATTTGTAGCTTTTACATCCATAATCTGTATTGTTAAAAAGGACTATTTGATTGGTGGAGATAATCTCTACACAGCTTTTGTTTGTTTACATGGTTCATGTTGGGATTTGAAACCATCACTTCTTCAGAAACCCGTTGAGTACGAGGAGAACATCACTGGGAGACTTTTGAGTGCAGAAATAAATAAATAATCTCGCTCTTCTGTGCTCACAGCGATGAGACGTTTTCACATAAAGAGTCAAAGAGAACACGTAGACCTGACCTTTACTCAGCGGCTGCCGGTGATTATAGGAGGTTAGGTTGTTGACATAGTTACACACTATTTACTCAACTGAATGAATTCATTCTGTTCTGTTTTTTTCTGTGAGGTTTTATTAGAATATGATGCTTTGGGGCTAAAAGTATCAATTAAATTCATGAAGTTAAATCTAATTCTAGGAATGGATTTTGTTGGTTTGTAATACGTGTGATGTGATGAGTTTAGATGAATTTATGTGATTCTGTGTCTGTTTGACTCATGAATGCACAAACGACAATTCAACAGATTTACAAGGTCAACCGTGATTTCTTAACGATGTGAGATTAAAAGGTCTAAAGAGCTTGTTGGATTAATTTTTAATCAGCGTTTACTTTATTAATGGGATAGAGTAAACATAGAATAGAATAGGTAATTATGAATAATTTGTGCAACTGTAATCGATTTTCTTTGTGTTTCTGGAGCAAAAGAATCCAAACTTTCAAAATAAAAGTCATTTTTATAACAATGTGCACGCCAACTCAACAAAATCAGACTTAAAAAAAGCTTCTTTTTTTTTTTTTTTAACACAAATTGCAGCACAGTTCTATGATGTTTCAGCAGGTTTGTTTGGACTTCATAAACCATCAGATCTTTGTGAAAATACTTCTTTTAAATAACAAAACTCCCTTTTTGTGCCCACAGCAATCGCTGATGTTTGAGAGAATTAGGAGGAAACTAAAACTGAAACTATATTTAGATTTTTACTGGATCCCGGCTCCTCACATTCCCCGGTTTAATACCAAATAAGCGTGTCACATCAGAAAACCGGGTGCAGCAGGAATAATGCTGACTGAAGGAAAACCATCAGGAAGCTGGAAGCAGCCCTGAGCTCACTTTTTCACTATTTCAGATTCAAACTTTTGCTTAAAAAATCTCAGAAATGGGATCATTGGGAAATTATGATTATAATCATTTGGGGGTTTTCAATAATCATTAAAAGCATTTGTTTACGTCTACCTTTGCCCCGCTGGATGTTATTGTATTTTATCTCCTGAATTTACATTAAACAAGCAGAAAATCTGATCCAAATTCTGAGCGTTTCATCTCAAACTTTTTCCTGAAACATCAGTTCTGAGTTTAGTGCTGAACCACTTTACACTCAAAGGTAATAAACCCATCTATCCACTCATAAAACACTTGTTTTATCCCAGAACATTGTCTCAGGAGAGCCTTATCATCGCTGTAGAGAAAATACTTTAAAAAAAATGAATCAGACGGCTTCAGCTGCCTCCTCTCTTTTTGTCCTTGGAAGGCTGAAAGGAGACACTAAGAGGGGAAATAGGAAAGGAGTAAAGACTCAGGATCATCTTCACAAGGGAGAACAGAAGGTCTCTTTAAAATTCAACACAATGTCTGGTGGTGATGCAGAGGTGTGTGTCTGTGTGTTGATGAACCTCTTTTCAGCCGTTAAAGGATTCCAGTTAACGTTAATTACGACACAAATCACAGAGAGCTCTGTGGTTGCGTTTGTACTGTGGTTACAAACCGTGCCTCGACATTGCATCCTTTTTAATACAGCACACACACACACATTCAAACACACACACACACACACACACACACATCCTGAATGCTGCAGCAGTGAAACCACCTCCTCCTCTCATCCATCTTTGGTCCGATGCAGGTGGAGGTCAAACACAACGGGCCGCATTAAATGGCTGCTGCTTGATTCTGGAGTTTGAGGAGATTTTTTTTTTAGGCGTTTTACAGCATTTACAACTTTATTTCACTATGCTGATACGACATGTGGCTGCTTGCATCTGTGCAAACCAAAGCTCTCAGACAGGCTTTGAAATCTGCAGATTTGAAGTTTTTCCCTAAAAAGATCTTGATTAAGCTGCAAGAACAAAATACACCCATCCTGGAACCTGTTATGACAACATAACAAGGTTTAAACAATCTGAATATGTAACAATAGAAGTAAAACGTTTTAATTTTCACCAAAATTGTCCAACATACAACAAAATCAAATAAAAGCTTAAGTCAGTATCTGAGATTCAGCTGTTGGGGATAAATTAAATGCAAGAGAGTTTCCAAAATGTCTGATAATCATGAAGGTTCTCAATCTCCTTGCGCGACTCACAGGAAATTGTTCACAAGTTGCATAAATTTCTAAAGGTTTGCAAAACGAATGTTCTTTAAAATGTCACAGAGTCATCTCTGGTGTCTCAGTTTAGTTTCTGTGAGCTAAAAAGTTTGAGACATGCGGGAAAACTTTGGACGGACGGGAGACCAAATTGCAAATAAAATGACGATGAAAAAATGGAGACATAATTACACTGTCAGAAATGAAAGGGCAAGAATTGTACCTTTTTTGTCACTGGGGTGGTACCCTCAAAAGTACAGTTTTGTACCTTTAACTGGTACCCTTAACACTAGAACACCCAAGGCAGTCATTTTGACTGCTTTCAAAATTTGCAACGTCATAACTTGGCTTTAAAAAAACTTATGTAGCAGTAGGACCCTGACTTTTCCTAAATGTGTGTATATTTTATTCTAACATTGTTTTTTCATTAAATTTTCAAAACACAAAACAGATCTGAGTGTTACTACCTCGAATGACCATAGCAGTCAAATTGACTGCATGCGTTTTACAGGGGGTGTCATATTACACTATTTGCTACATTTTCCCGCTCTTTCTCCTGCTCTATTGTTTGTTTTTTATGCTCTGTGAAGCTAAAACCTAGCTATAGCTTCACTCTAAACCCAAAAGAGACAAAAATGAAACGTAGAAAGAAATGAACAGCTATGGAGGCTTTAGCCATGCTTCAGAGCCTTGATGAGGAAGAATCCGATGGAGGAGCAGGTTCAGAGAGTGATGTCTCTTGGTGTTTGGAAGAAGCTTCATCTAGCTCTGAAAGTGATTCAGAAATCATTACAGAGGTGCCTCCTAGCAAAAAAAGACAAAACATCAAATTCTACACTTGCTGACACCCCTTCTGCTAAATTTCAAGGTATGCGGCCTACAGGAGGACTCCTTATCATCTTATATCAGGCTATTGTTTGCTACAGCAGAGTGTCTTCAGCTGGCTGGCAGTCATCACAGCATTTGTTCATGTTCATAATAGTTATTCAATTTCATTGTTGACGTCTAATGATGACACTAACCTATTTTGAAAGCAGGATACATTTGTTTTTATTTCACAGAGAAAATGGTTGCAGTTTGAGATTGGAATTGGAATTGCTGAGAAGTTACGTTGCATGAATTAAATAAATAAAACACTCAATCTTTATTGTTTAATTTAGTGTCCTGATGTGTTTTTACCTATTCCACCAATTTATTCTTAGATATTTTTAATGATAATCCAAATTATATACAAAAAATGTCTGAGCAGTCAAAATGACTGCTATGGTCATTCTAGTAGTTGCAGAATTCTGGTCGACCGAGTGTTAAGATATGTAAGATACCCCTTACATATTTGTACCCCTTAGGATACATATTTGTACCCTTTAGGGGAACAAATGTGTACCCTAAGGTACATGTTTGACTAGTAAAAGGTACAAACTACAAAAGTAAAAATTTGTACCCCCAGTTAAGGTACAAAATTGTACCTTTTCAGGGTACCATTTTGAACCTTAACTGGATGTACAAATTTTTACCCTTGTAGTTTGTACCTTTTACTAGTCACACCTGTACCTTAGGGTACACATTTGTACCCCTTAGGGGACACATATGTACCCTAAGGAGTATAAATATGTACCCTAAATGGTACATATTTGTTCCCCTTAGGATATAACCCCCAGTTAAAGGCACAAAACTGTACTTTTGAGGGTCCCACCCCAGTGACAAAAAAAGGTACAATTCTTGTCCTTTACTTCTGACAGTGTAGGATGCTTTGTGACTAAATGGAGACAAGACAAGAAGACGTCTTGTAATAACTGATTTTGCTGATTGGTCAAAAATAAATGTGCCTCAGCATCATGAGTTTCTTTCTTATAATTTATAACCACAAGTGACACATCAGTCACGGGTAATTTAAATAGTTATGTTCACGGAAAAAATACATTTTGGAGTCATTTGTTGTAAATTATTCCAGTCAAAAAGAAGACGTGTCTGAATGCAAATTAAAACAAATGTTACCGTAGTTAAAGCTTTGTCAGGGCCATGCTTTGATTGGTTTTAGTTTGATTAGTTTCCAAATCTGCTGTCAGCGACGAGCATGAAAGGCTGGATGGTTTGAAAAGAGCTCAAGGCTGCAGACCTGCCACTAAAGGATGGAGTTCCTGTAATTAACATGTAAAAAAAAAAAACACGGCTGGAAAGAGACGCTCAAATGACTTCTCAACTAATCTGTCAAACACAGGCATCTCCAGAAGAACCCAGAGCTTTTAACAATCATTTAAACTTTACTGTATTCCTATCAGTCAGACCGGAGGGCCTCCCTCCACCCTACGGACTCTTTATTGACACAACCTGTCAATACAGCATCAGTGCTTAATCAATACAACATTTACACTCCATCCCTGACCCAACGCGTCTAATCCCCGCCGACCTTGGCTGCAAATTCCCAAGCGGCGCCTCACGAGTGCAAAAGCATTTTTAATGCTTAATTGATAGTTTGAACAGAGAAGAACTGAAAACAACAACTTTAGAAGAGACTCTGGCTGCTAGAAGGCTTTTTCACAAACATCTCTGCAGCCACAGCCGGTTCTGGCACCACATCCATTCGTCTCTAAGATCAGGTCAGTTTGAGGATTCAGTTTTCAGCTCAGCTGTAGTTTTAACCAGCTGAGCTGAAGTGTTTTTTTTTTTTTTTTTGGAAATGAGTCAGGTTTTTGAATAATCAGGGCTCTTTTGTTCAATTTTAATTCATCAATCAGCCAATCTGTCAGACTTTTGAAGATAGCATTGTTTTTGTCTTATTGGAGGCAAAATATGGACACAGTGTTCACGTTAACGGCTTTAACAAAAAAATGTCCTCAAGAGTTCGAGTGTCTTAATGGCCCTAAAAGCATCTTTAGGGCATCAGGCTGCAATATGTGAGCTTTGTTTTTGTGTTGCTGGAATCTTGAACACATTTTAAAAACGTGCGAGACCAATTTTCAAAAAATAGACTGAAGCTCGCTGATCAGTTTCCAGTTTTAATAGGCAAACATGTACTAATGTTTCAACACTGGTAGAGTCTTCATCAGAGTGTTGATTTTCATTTGATCACACGCTGTGCCCATACAGCTGACTGTAACAGGGTCAAATCAGGGTTCCAAGAAGCCATAGGTATCAGCATTCAGTCATATTGTATTGTTTTTATAGAAGATGAACCATGATGTCATCAGATTATCATCAAACTTTAACATTGTTGATTTTGTTTCTTTTTGTTTAAGACTCTTCAGAAAACTCATGTTTTCCTGAAAACATTAGTTTGCAGAACTAGATATCTTTATTGTCCTCCTGCTCATCGAAGAATCTCTTTAAAGTTGATAAATGTTTGTTAAACAGAAATAATCGAGCTGTAGCCAGCCTTGCAGCCCTAAGCACAATAATGTGTGCACTTGTCTTTTTCCATCCATGACAATCGGAGCTGCAGCTGATTAATCCCAGTGAGTCACCTGATGTGAGACCAACATCTTTTTTTCTTCGTTGCACTTAAAAGCCAGATGTTAGTGGGTGTTTTTGCATCTATTGACCAGTATAAAGAAATGTCTCTGAAGAAGACATTAGCTTCATTTTGTTTGTCCGCCTGCAGGACAGATCGCTCATTCAGCCTGGTTTTAGCTTTGTTTTGTTCTCCACCAGATGCTAATTGCTGCTCTGTTGTGTAAAATCTGCTGCTGCCAGAACAACACAATGAAAGTGACTGCAAACATAAAAACCTACGGTTAGGAAAACGCAACAGCACGCTGAAAGATGTTCAAATGCTCAGTGGAGTTTGAAGCAAAAATGAAAAGCAATTAGATTTATTGAGAAAAAATAATCCTGTGATTGTCAGGCTTTATTAAAACTGAATCACATGGATGCATTAACTCTAAAACCGGCTTTTATTGGTCAAGTTGGTTGAAAAAGAGGTAAATAGTACAGCTTTGTTTATGAATACAGCTTGTTTTCACATTTTATTATTTTATTTGACAGCAGCTGCAAAAGTCATCACACTTACCTGCTTCAAAAAATTAAAAAATAATCTATAAAAGCGATCATATTTAAAATAAACTACATATGATGATATTTAAACTGCATAAATCTTTTATTTTACACATTCTTAACAAGTAGTACAAACATTCTCATTTAAATCTGAATAATAAACATCAGGGTTCTGGTATGTTTTGGGGTTTTTATTAAACAGAGGAACGTCAGAACTAAGCTCGCTCCAGTCCCCTGCCTCAGTCACTCACCTGTCTGAAACACAAAGTAATTACTCAGAAACGCCATCACTTCCTGTGTCCCCCCCCCCCTCCCGTGTCATGAGCGGACGTCTATTGTTCTCAGATCACAGACACATAAGCAAATCCTTCCCCTCCACACGCTTTTTAATTTAAATGTAAATAGTGAAGTGGCGTTCCGGTAATTTGGAAGAATTTCTCCTCACCTGGAAGAGTAATCCAGCTTAATATTCATCATTATTAGAGAACAAGAACAGCCCTGGGTGTGTTTTCAGCTCCGTAGTCTGAATGATAAAGATACAAAACCCCGCAGAGCCGTGAGACAAACGCATGGGTTTTAAAGAAGTTTGGTCTGCTTTTGTTTTATTGAACAAACTGCCAACTGGGGGAAATAATTCCAAAATTTACTCTGATGAGAAAAATGGGATTTTTTTTCTGCTTAAAATCACTATTAATTAAGCAACGTAACAAGAACAAAGTAGGAAATTAGAGGTAGGAAGACTTGATGAGTTCATCTCTGGTCTCACTTCCTCTCTTACGTCTCGAGGTATTTAGCTCTCCACTGTCTGAAGTTTGTTAACTATTTTATTTTTGCTTAATTTCTATGTGGCCTTTGTCAGGATAGTTTACAGTTTGTGTTTAAAATAAAGTGGAAAATTGCAAAAAGAAGAAAACTCATGTTTAGATAAAGATGTCTTTCAGAAGAACAGCATATGGCAGTTATGTGTTTTTTTTTAATTAAATGTGGAGAAAAAACAGCAAAGACCTGATCAACATCCATGAGGAGTTTGTAGATGTCGGGATCATCCTGTTGGTGCTAAAGTTCTACTTTCTATTGATCAATCTGTGTTTTCCTCAGTATATTTTATAGATTTCAATAAAGAAAAAGACATTTTCTCTTTTGTGACAAACTGCTGGTGACAAAGTGTAAAAATCCCATTTACAGTAATGACAAAACACTGGTTCAGCCCTTGATTTTAGAAGCCCCTTTATATGCCTGAATGATTCATAAACAAACAAATCAAAATTAGGTACAAGGACAGAAAATGGTTGGAAAAGCAGCCAAAGTCCAAACAAAATCTTTGACAGACCTTCAAAAAGCCTAAAGAAGGTCTGACTCAAGACTTTATCCTGTCACACAGACTATGTCATGTGAGGTAAAGACCCAGGATGAAGATTTAGAGGTAGAGATATGATTTTATTTAATGATAAATTAAACAAACAATTACAGAAAAAAAGAGACAAACACAGGAGAGAAACAGGAGCAAATAACAGGGTCTGACCAAACTGAGAAACAAAGGACTATTTAACTGCTGCGATCGCTGGGTGAAGTATGAGGAGGGAAAACAACTATCAGAGATACAAGGAACTAATAAACTAGAAACAAATCCACAACTTAAGGTGGTCCAGGCAAAATAAATCAACAACAACGATCCAACAAAACTCATAAATCACCATCAATAAAGAATATTTAAAACAGAATGAAATGATAAAACAAACCCCAAAACTTTAACTCAGGTAGCGTTTCAACCTGCTTGATCTTAAATTTAAAGATAAAAGAAAAAATCTGAATTTTCCTGATCCACATCTTTTTTAAGTTGTCGGATTCTGTGACATAAAATTACAACGAGCAATAAAACAGTTGGTTGATGATTTTTTTTAATGTGCATCCTGCCGCTTCTCAAAACTGTGAATACCTATAGGCCTCAAAATCAAATAATAAAATGAATATATTTGATTTATTTCTTGATTTTTAATGTTATAGTTTTAAACTACTATTATTTTAATGCATCTATGACCAAAACTGATGGCGGCTTGAGTCCTGCAGAAAGGTTAGACATCTGAGGCCTTAAATAAGTCTTCCTCGCTGATACTGGCATCATTAGCTTTAAGATGAAAGAATGGCCCTGCCACATACAGAGTACATACAGCGTCCGTGCTCTGACAGACATGTGGAGACTAAATAAGTGAGGTGCTGCTTTAAGCACAGAAATCAGTGCAGATCCTCCCACACATTCTTGCAGCAGCACACACAAACAAATACAAACAGCACCTTCTGATGCACAGGGACACACAGCCAGCGAGGCTGCCATCCATGCAGTCGAGTGTTGTGGTTGATTTTACAGCCAAGGAACGCATGGATGCAAGAACATCTGTGCTGCTGAACTGTCTGGTAGCGAGAAAATATAGGTCAGCGCTGCAATTTATTTCAGTTTCCTCTGCTTTGCACACTCCCCACATCTTTCCTCGGCTCCTTTCTCCCCGTTAACTGAGCTCACAGGAGGCGTGTGAGGACACAGACAGACACACAAACCCTGCAAGGGCAGAATAAGATGATGGGGAGCGAAGGAGAGGCTGCGTGGCGACGTTGGCAGATGGGTTCTGTGTTGCTGTGACAACCAGATAGCTGCTTATTGCTGCTGGTTTTTCAGACATGAACACAGACACAAACATCCCGTTCACCTTTGAAAATGTCACCCCATCTTTACTATTGCTTCCCTAAATGACTTCTGCAGCATGTGCACACGCAAACACAGCTTAACCATGATTAATGGCCTCAAACAGGCCAGGAAGAGATACAAATGTAAACTGAAAAACTACAAAACGACAACAAAAAGGTGGAAATGGCTGTGAGAAATTAACAAAAAGAATCTCAGAGATAAAAATCAGCAAAAACGTACCTTGCAAAATGACGACAAATAGGGAAATAAAAAAAATTATATCACAAAACATTAGCAAAAGGTACAAAATGACCACAAAGAAACAACCAATAATGAAATAAAAGCCAAACAAAGTGAGGAAAGAGACTCAAAAGAACTAGAACGTGGAAAAATGACCACAAAAGACACAAAACATCACAAACAGACAGTGGGGTTTATCTATTTAATGCTTCATCTCAGTCATTCTTGCACATAAATCTGCTGTAAAAGAATTTCTTTTACAAGTTTTTGTAACATCATCTAAAAAGGTAGTGACATGAGTCGTGTGGCTGCATCTCAGCACCATATGTACTTTAAGTGCTGCCCAATTAGGAGCTGCGGGAGCCCCGGCGACTGTTGCTATGGACAGCGCCTTGATGTCATCGCCTCTGAGTAAAGTGGCTAAAACATGTGATTTGGGCAGTGAGCAGAGTGACAAACGACATCATCGAATCGGATTTGAGTCAGAAAGTTTCTGGATGATTTTTCAACAGGCTGTCATCTTAAAGCTCAGTTACATCTCACAGAATTACAAGTACAAAATACAAAAACAGAGATTTTTATTTTAACTTATATTATCCTTTATTACGTTAATACATTTCTCAATTATAAATTATCCATCCATCCATCCATTTTCCGTAGCCGCTTATTCCTCCACAGAGGGTCGCGGGGCAGCTGGTGCCTATCTCCAGCGGTCAAGGGGCGAGAGGCGGGGGACACCCTGGACAGGTCGCCAGTCCATCGCAGGATTATAAATTATTTTACAAAAAATAATTATTTATAAAAATACAATTTCATCATCGTCTGTTAATTAAAACAAAGTGAGATCCTAATAAAAGTATTCTGTGTGAAAACATAAAGGTATTATAGAACTAAATTACAGATTTTCTATTTTTTTATTAACAGAAATCTGAAAGCTGCTTTGAGACTTTTCATTTCTTCAGCCTTCAAACGTGTTTTTATGGGTTGTAACTCCACAAAATTCTAATAAATGTCCTAATCGTTTTATGTAATGAGTTACAGCGTGGTTAATTGACTTTTTAATTGGTCTTGTGGCTAAAATTAATCACAACAATGAGTCAGTTTGACAGTTTTATTTATTTGGATTGATTATAAATGAAATGTTTTGACATTTTCATTTTTGGACTCGTCAAACAAAGTAAACCATCTAAATACTGAAATATGTTTAGAATAGGATAATATAATAGACATATGAAATAGTATTAGACTTAGAGATAGATGAATGGTCTGTGGTAGCCCAAAGCACCAATAATAAAACTAATTAGTGGCTTTTGCTGTGGCCCGTTTTTATTGTAAAGCTTTTAGTTAAGGACAGAAAATCTTTAGCAGCTCATAACTGATCTAGTCTGTCTACTTTCAGCATTTGAAGATGTGCAGCATCAGCTTCATATGAAGACGTGACATGTTGCGTGTCTGCAGATTTCAGGTGTTCATGCTTTTAAAAATATTCATGCCATGGAAGTTTTTGTTAAAACACCAAATCAGACTAAATCTGGGATGTATGGAAGTGAAAAAAGAAAAAGAAGCAACAGCTCCCAGTTGCACCGGACGGTTTGCCAGAACCTTTTTGGAGCCGATCGATAGTCTTTCTCCAAGGTCTCACCAAACTCATCCCACGCCCGGGATTTTGCTTCAGAAACTGCCACTGCTGCAACGAGCTTGGCCCTCTGGTACCTGTCGGCTGCCTCCCCTAACCCAAAGGTGCAGGGAAGCTGCCCTTTCGTCCCCCAGAGAAAACCCCAACAGGCATTGAGTCTTGGGGCTAAAAAAACGCCCACCCCAGCCCTCCGCCTCTCACCTGGAGCAACTCCAGCATAAAAGAGAGTCCAACCCCTCTCCAGGACTCGGGTTCGACTATGGTACCGCTCAACCTCTTCCACAAGCTCCAGCTCCTTCCCCGCCAGAGAGGTAACGCTCCATGTTCCAATACATTCAGTCAATCATGAAATACATTAAAAGATGAAACATGGACAGTTTAGTAGGATTAATTATGAAGTGATTTTAAACAGTTAATGTCAGGAGATTATAAGTATTTCAGCAGCATGACAGGTTTTAAGGAGGAATTCTGATCAGATGAGCTGCAGTTTGTCCCTCTATAATTAATTCAAGTTGTTTTGATTTATTTTTGAGACACCATGTGATCCCATCGATAACAAAAACCTCCATTTAGACTGTGATCGCTCAGATTTCCAGTCCCGACTCGTCCCCAGTAAAGAATGTGTGAATGATTCAAATCAAAACAGCTTTGTGCCGCTTCACAACCTAAAACATAGTTGGTGTGTTCTAGGAAGGAATGGTTAACCCTAGCTCTTGTTAGACTTGTTTGCCGTCAGCTAAAGCTGAAAAATAGAGCAAACACCTCAGTGAGACAAATCAGCAGCAGAAGGCGTAAAACGAGCCCATGCACCGTATTTATTAGATTTCAGGAGTGATTCATTATGTCTGGGTGGGAAATAAAGAGATTTCAAGATGCTCTCAAACTAGCTCTGCTCCAAAGACTGTTTTTATTGTTTGTATATTTTAGAGAGGGACTAATCAGTGAACTAGTAGGGTAATTTAAAGGTAGGTTGTCAGAAGAAAACAATAGATTTCAGATGGTTGGAGCCTCGCTGACACTGTGCTCCTGTAGCAGCTCTGTGTTGAGGGCTGAGCGAGGCGTGATGTTGCATTGTGACCACTCTGCTCTCTTCACCGTGTTGTTTACAGATTCATGTCAAACCCACTACAGTCTCAGGAGAGATGAGCTCTGAGGGGTTGATTGAGCATTCAGGGACTCACTTCTGAGCAAACATCCTAATTTAACCTCTGCTGATGCTGGATTGTGAACATTCAAAGCACAAAACACTCTGTCTCCAAGCTCTGGGACTATTCTTTTTGTTTTCTTTGTATATTTTTACTTCTCTCTCCTCCTCACCTACATCTAAGGTTGAATTAGTTCCCCTTGTGAGAAAAAAAAAACAATTTTTTTTTTCTCATTTCTGTGTCTCTCCACACCCCCAGCATCCATCCTCTCCTCTGTCTTTCCATTTCTCTCTTTCTCTTGTTCTGTCCTGTTCCCATGGAAACTGCTGGTCTTTCCGGAAAAGGTACGGAGAGTTTGCTGGCGAGAGTTGCATTAGTTGTAAGTTGTGATGTAATCAAGCCTTCGGTTTCCAGGGTTGCCGTTTATGGTCATGACAGCGGCAGCCTGCTGACGGTCGGACAAACAAAAGTAGGAATGCTGTCGTCCCCTCTGCTCACTGACGGCACTTTCTTTATTTGTGTTGAGACAAACACAAATGGAGGTGGCAAAGTAAAGGAGGTGGTGTTTTACAGAGAGGCTGTGTGTGTGAGCTCAGTGAAAAAGATCTAGGCTTTCAGTTTGGCAGCAATTTATTTTTATTTTTCAAAAACAGATTCCTCCCTTTTTCTTACTTTTTACATCACATACGGAGTCCCTCAGGGGTCAGTCCTAGGCTCACTTAAGTTATGAATAGTATTGTTGATTGTAGATTTTTTTGTAGGAATTGCCTCACCATCATGTCAAACAGACTCTTTGGTGTTTTGGGACTTATTTTTGCTTTACTCAGGTTTATTTGAACCTAATGCATCTGCTCTGGTTTCATGCTAACTTAACACCCTCTACCTGTGTTGCAGGGATTTTGGGAACATCAGCTTGCATGCAGTTCTGGTATGATGTCATTACTAGACAGAATCCTCTCTTTTCCACATCCTTCCCTCTGACTGGCCGGCTGTGCAAGCGTGACAAGCAGCGTGACTAGAGTTGCTCTCACACTCTCCATCTGTAGTATTAATGGTGTCTTCCCTCTTTTTTTTCTGTGATGTGTCTGCCTGACACCGCCTGCCTGGAGTGCCTCTGTGTGTTAAATCTCTGCCTTCAGTCTGCCACGCCACGGAGCTAAACCCCCGAGTGGCTTTGTTGTGCTTCTGCAGAGGAAGCTCTGCCTTCAGCCTGTCTGCCAGAGCTAAATCTCAGCATGACTCTGTGTGTGTGTGTGTGTGTGTGTGTGTGTGTGTGTGTGTGTGTGTGTGTGTGTGTGTGTGTGTGTGTGTGTGTGTGTGTGTGTGTGTGTGTGTGTGTGTGTGTGTGTGTGTGTGTGTGTATGCATCTACAGCTGAATCAGTTACCAACTTTCCTGCCTACAGGAGTATAAAGCTCCAGTGTCCTCGCTTCCTGAATTAGAGCAGAAATTGACAAAAGCATCTGGAGCTTGTGGAGCCAATCGTGTCCTCAGCTGACACTGACCTGACTGACTTGGAGCTTTGTGTTTCTTGTGTTTTCTTATTTTCCAAAAGGAGTTCATTCTTTTGGGAGTTCAAGGATCTGAGCTCTGTTTGAGGTGAACTTGAACTAGGTTTATATTCTAACAAACCACTTCTAGATCACAGGCAAACTTTCCTCCTAGAAATTGATTCTGACATCTGTATTTTTTTGCAAAAATGATCTTAATCAGACTGCTGGAGATGGGTTCCAGCTCCCTGCAACCCATAACATATATCAGTTTGAGTGAAAATGACCAAAATGCTTAAAGATAATTGGTCTGTTGTTTTGATTAGCCTTCTTGTGACATCGATTCTGTTTGCGACCGTCTCACTCAAGGTGATATTGATTATACTATTAAGTGTGAGTCTGACTTGGAGACGGTGACTGTTGTTGAGTCCCTGATCTTGCTGAGTCACTGTTAGTCTGCTGTGTGTGTCTCTAGCTGCTTCAGCATCTGGTCCTGCTGCCTCTCTCAAAGTGGCATTCAAGAACCTCTGTGGATCCTTAAAGAACATTTTTATCTACTTTGCTACCAGAGACTATAGAATAAATATTCTTTATGACGACAGAGAGAATAAGAATGATAGTTCTTTGTTTTAGCTGTAATTTCATTGTAGTTTGAGGTCATATGGAGACAGGGTATTAGCCAGAAACTGGGAAAGTGCACAGGAAGAAGTGGGTGTCCCCCACTTATGACCCAAATTTGAAAATGTAAATGAAGATGGCGTCTGTGACTAAGTTTGACAGCGAGAACAGGAATGTGGTGGAAATTGATTCTTTACTGAAAAAGAGGCAGAAAATAAGTATACAGCCCATGAGCCGCATATTTCTGACCCGCATGCTACATATTGTGTCTCCTGAGCGGTAGTTTTTTCATTAAATCGCCTTTCCTGTGCGATATTGTCCTCTGACTAGCTGACTGCTGTTTTTAGTATCACGTCTGGAGCTGCTGCTGCTCTCATGCTGCAGAGAGAGTTTACATTTCAGTAGTGCGTCTTTTTGCTGACCGACTTTGGCGATATCCTGATTTTATTTTACTTACACAAAATAAAAATTCACAATAAGATATAACACAAAACGTGGACGGCTTTGCCATCAAATTTAAAAGCCGTCCCTTGAGATTGAGGTTGTCATTTTTGAAAACCGGCAGTCCAAAGGACTACTATGTATGGAGGGCATTTCTGAATACCTGATGTTTTTAAAAGTTTTAAATGATTTTATTTTTAGATTTCCTGAAGCGTGAGTGAAAAACCTAATAGAAGAGGCTCAAAATGGTAGCAAATGGTCAAATGATATACAAGCAAATAAGGCATGAAAACATACCAAATCAACATAGAGAGTCACAAGAAAGAAGCAAGACGAGATGTTAACATATCAATATTACAGCAAATATCTAGCTCTCTCGTCTCGCCTTCTTCCATTTATCCGGGTCTGGGTCGCATCCCAACTAGAAAGTCCCAGACTGTCCTCTCCCCGGCCAGCTCCTCCAGCAGGACCCTAAAGCATTCCCGGGCCAGGTCGACCCGGGGGCCTCCTGCCGGCAGGACATGCCTGAAACACCTCCCCGAGAAGGCGTCCAGGAGGCATCCTGACCAGATGCCTGAACCACCTCAACTGGCTCCTCTCAATATATAGCAAATATTTATAAATAAAAGTAGTAAACAACTAATAATTTGTTTGTTTGTCAAATCCATATGTGTATACACATAACACATGGCCATATATATCTAGACATGCATACATATCCTTATCACAAATGTTCCACATGTAACTATATATAATCTATCTTTGAGTAAATAAAAATATTTGAAGCTTTTACTTAAAACTTTTTCTTGTTGTTTTCCAACAACAAAACCCTGGTAGTGCATCCATACCGCCATGACACGATAAAACACTGTTCTCTGTCAATAGTGTCTACAAACAGCTGTAAAAAGACAAAGGTCTCCAAAAATCACAAAATTACACAACAAATACAATCAAATGAAAATTACAGCTCAAAAATCAAAGCAAACTAAAACACATTTAAATAAAACGGTTTGAATTCAGGGTGTTTGCTCATAAAGAGGATGGGGTGTGTGTGTGTGTGTGTGTGTGTGTGTGTGTGCGTGTGTGTGTGTGTGTGTGTGTGTGTGTGTGTGTGTGTGTTTGTAACTCTTATTTTTTCTAATTAAAACCAGATGGACCTAAATTGATTAAAGCTAAATAAACTTTGTTTGCACCGCCACAGGAAATGTACAGGTTGTTCATTTGGGAGCTTTGAAGTTTCCATTCAAACTGGGAATTCCCACTGGCTGCTGGAATACTTGATATCGCGTGGCTGAAATGTTCTCCCTTTAGTGTTCACATGATCTTTTAATAGTTGTTTAGTGTATCGACTGTTTACGCCTCAGATAGGTGTTTGAGACGACATGCTAATGGCTCGACTGAGAGCGATTCTACTGAAAAATGCATGAATGACCGAGTTGCCGCTGCATTACCGAGCTCCAGGTTTGGAGAAATGTCCTGCTACATGTTCTGATGGCCACTGATGCAGCTGTTTTGTTAAAACAAGAAAGTGTTTTACTACTATTTTTATTTATCTTTTTTTTGCGTCCTCCAAACTCCTGTTCCTCCTCTCATCTCATTACTTTGTCTCTCAGCAGCTCCTTCCCCTCTCAGGCACATGCGTTAGCTTTAGTTTCTCTATTTAGTCTCAGTATTTCCGCTCTTTTCCTCTCTGTTTGTCCCCAGAGAAATCTCTTTTTCATTGTTTCCCCTTTGACCTCCCTGTTTCGCCGTTCTCTATATTCTGCTTAGCTGTCCCCTCACTTCCTCTCACTGCATCCTGTTTTTCTCCTCTTCACATCGGCACCTTAAAGTGGATGGATGGCTGATTCATTTCTGCCCCCAGACTCCTGTGATCCTCATTTTATTGCTCAGTTAAAACGGACTCCACATCCCTCCTCCGTTGTCTGCTGCCCTCTTATCAGCGGATAACAGCCAGGACCTGAAATGATCTGTTAGCATTTACCTGCAGATTCTTTCTGTTTGGACTACATGGATCTGAAAGTGTTTAAAGGTCCCATATTACGCGCTTTATATCCACTCTGAATCATTTCTTCTACATCTCAATATCATGTAAAAGCTATGCATTGGTCAAATAGGCCCTTACTTTAAGTGCAGCTGTTCTTCCACTCGTCATCCAACATCCTAAAGCAAAACTTTCATTTCAAATGGGCGGGGCTGTTGGACTGCTCTATGCCCCGCCCATCTCTCTTCTAGTTCGCGAGACATCAGTGGGTCTTCAGGGGCTCAGATGAAGGGAGTAAAGATGCGACCATCTACAGAGCAACTGCCATATTTTACTCGTAGCTTCTGTTTGTTATCGTTTGTGAGGATGCGAGCGCTCGTGGTTTTTAAAGGGTGGGGGTGGGCTCAGGTAGCCAAAGGTGCTCGTGATTGGCTCAGTCCTCTAGAGAGGAGTGGTCTTTTCCCTTCTTGATGTCAGCAAGGGAAAGATTTAGAAACCACCTGTTTTAGCATTAGCTCAAAACACATTTCCCCAAAATGAGAATAAGGAAGTGAAAACTGAAAATATTTTCTCACATTTGGGTCTCAGACACAGTCTGTGGGACTGTTATGAATGTTAAAAGATCTTTAGAAAGTTAATTTTGCATAATGTGGGACCTTTAGGCAAAACCAAGACACCTGATTTGTTAAGCTCCTGTCTGAAACTCTGATAAGTTACAGTTCAGATGCATTTTTTCTGGATGTTTTACATTATCTATGAAAGAGGATTATTCATGTTTAATCACACTGTTGGCTGCAGAACCACCACGGATCACAGTCGTTTCTTTCCCATTAGCATCTTTATGAAGTACAGGTATTGTTCCACATGACTTAAAGCAACAATAAATAGTTTTTTACACGTTAAGCTAGAATATAAAAATTGATCTAATTGATTTTTGAGTTAGAAACTTGACCATTTTCATATTTGCCACCACTCTACACCCGCCTGGCCAGATACCACACTAAACAGTTTTGAGGAGCGGGTATGGTCTCTTAGATCAGTGGTTCCCAAACTTTTTGGCTTCTGACCCACAAAATGACAGTGGCAGAGACTCGTAACTCCAACCATCACTGGCAAAATATACAAATACTGCTAATTAAACAAGGACATAATGACACCACAAACATCTACAACTATATGTTTATTCAACTGTTTGTAACAGTTTGTAGGGGCAAATAGATGGTATTAGCAAGGATTTTAAATTCACTTTCAGTTTTGGAGAACATCCCAGGACCCCAATTTGTTGTTTCAGGACCCACAGTGGGGGTCACGACCCCAACTTTGGGAACCACTGTCCTAGATGATGTCACTTCTTGCTTTATGGCCATAGTTACCAGGAGTATGGTCGGGGAGGAGTGATGGTTTCAGTGAGGGTTTAACCAGCCTGACTATTAACCACGTGGTGAAATATTGTAGAAAAGGATGTTCTGAAAGACTTCCTCAACACCACCTCACAGGTAAATAAATAAATCCGCCGGAACCGGTGGCGCGACCCGCACGAAAATATCTCCTACACAGGTGTAGACCTCCATGAGCCCGCTAGTATAGGATCCGAACAGAAGTCCAGTTGGAAGTCCAGTCGGATTTGGGTTGATTAATTATTTGGACGTACTGAGTGAAGGCCAATTCACCCTCCACGAGAAGCAAGAACTTTTTTCTCACTAGGGGGTCAGCTAGGGGTTTGAGCGAGTCGACCGAGACCCGAAAGCCTCGTCAGGTCCACGCTGGTCCACTACTGGATTACAAGTAGGTTACAAGTTAAGTGTTCAAAGTTTCAATTTCACACTCTGCCCAAAAGAATGAGATCATTGCTCTTAATGTCCACAAAAAATAGTGCAAACAAAATAAACATGACTCTAATAACGAGCAGAAAACATAATAGTTGGTTAACTAAAAGGATGACTACAATTCCTGCTTTTAAGACAGATTGATGATGTCAGAGATGTTTGATGCGGTCCGATATAATCTGATATCGTTTTTTTGGGGCCGATATTCAATATTCTGATATCAATATTGATATTAGGACATCCCTAGTATTAGTTGAATTTATTGATGTTAAAGTTTTTATTCATACTTTCCAATATTTTTAGGATATTTTTAGTTAGGTAGTTTTTTCCAGTCAACAGTGCATGTTTCAATAAGCTATAGAAACTAAAATATGCTCTGCCAAACTGACCTGCCACTTAAAGGTGAAATCATAAAAAAACAAATAGAAAAAATATATACAGTATGTATTGGTTTTTTCATTTGCACAGTGAAATATGTGTGGCTGCTGGTCAGTCTGTAGATATTTATCTTGAGTTTTAGGTTTCTCCTTCAGGGTCTCAGGCTGCTCTGAGTTGATGAAACCTCCACAGATTGAGTGGAGTGACCTCGTCTGTTCAGGGGTTTATTGAGCAGCTCTCTGTGGGTTCATTCAGTGACACCTCGACTCAGAGCCAGCTTCCCTCCCTGTTGTTATTGAATCGTCATGCAAAGTGTGTGTGTGTGTGTGTGCGCGCATGTGTGTGTGTTTGGGTTAAGTTCCACAAACACAAAATGATCTCCTGCCTGAGGAGTTTAACATGGTCTCCAGTACAAACCAAATGTAATAAATCTCAGTGTTGTTGACAGCTGTTGTAAAATATGAGAAATGTGACTTTTTTAATTGTTAAACACAATCAAACTGCTCACAGTTTGAAAATTCATCACACAAAGGTTAATAATCATTTAAATAGACATTTTCATCTGGTATAAATAAAAATTCACCTCTCTGATGAGGTCAAAATCTCTTCTTAAGTAAAAGATTTAGGACATTTGCAAAGATTCTCTGAGTGTTTGAATTTTCACAAATCTCCTTTTGTGTCTCAGTTAAGTTTCCTTTATTTCATTTGTATTTATAAAGCATATGGCTTTAATTAACAGGTTGATCATTTTCATCATGTAATTATTAACCCCTTACTATAGGAAGTAGTTTGTTTGGTGTTATTTAAATGCATGTATTAGCTCTAAATAAACAGTTTTTAAGGAACATTATGCAACAATACACCTGAGAAGGATGGAATGATATCTTATAGAACTAAATACTCAAAAGTTCCAATGTTTCTACTTAAAAACAAAGTGACATCATATTTATGGAATATTATTTAAGGTGGAATATTATTTAAGGTGAATGGCTTTGTGAATTCAGCTATTATTTCCAAGTTTTAATCTGAGATGACTTCATTTGGAACCTCTTAACTCTGTATAAGCTGATGTGTCATTTAGAAGCTTGTTTTATCGGCCCATTTTATTCATAAATGAAGCAGGTGCATTTCTTATATGAACTTTCAAAAGCAAAAAATTCTAGAAAGGAAACAAAAAAACATATAAAGTTGAAAAAATAGATCTAAAAGCAAAGAAAACAGTTCTGCAAGAATAAATGTATTTTATTTTCTTCATGAACTGATCATTTCTCTTAATAACTGCAGATATTTGGAACCTGAATTGTGATTAAAAAGCATGAATATTTCCTGATATGAGCTAAATGTGATCTCAAAATTCCTACGAGCCAAAAAAATAATAAAAAATTGTCACTATTACCACATGCAGATCCAAGTCAGTCTAATTTTTCAACCAATGTATATTAAATGACTATGGTATAAAAGGATCACCTGGGGTTTAATGTGACCAAGCGTGGCCGACATCAACAAAGAGCCAGCTGTGGGGAAATCCAGTCTGGACGCCATCAACAGGTTTCACATTAGTGTCCTCATCAGGCTTTGATCCCTCTGCTCACTGGATGTTAATTATTCACAGCGACGCGCTGATTTCCTGTGCAACTTTGCTTTACTGTTTCCCATCAGTAAAACATGACACACCTGACAGAAGACTGGATAACACAACAATCAGCTTAGTTCCAGTGTTTACTCAGAATTCATAAATGGAGATTTATACAGCACCTGCAGGGAATACAACAACAATGAGCTGGGAATCTTAATTTCTCATTTATGTCTCAATATAAATGTTTATAATTGGCTTCATTTAAATACATCAGCTACTTTATTTTCTGAACTTGACCAAATATACACACAATCACTTCAGTAAAAACAGTTAAATTAAGAAACTAAAATCATTTATATTGAACCTAATAAACCCAGAATGGACTACATTTCCACGCACAGCATAGAATATTATGTGTTTTTACTGTAATTCATCAAAATTATAAACTTTGTGATGGCAACTTTCTGAACCTGCTGATCTGTTGCTGCTGCTATAATCTTTAAATGATTAGGATGGATGATAATTAGGGACAAACTGCTGATTAATACCATTACTTATAGAGCAACACGATACTGAAAACATAATTAAAGGCCTAGCCTTCCTTAATGCACGCCCCCTTTAATGCACAGTATGTAATGAACATTATCTGGTGTTGAGAGATGATGGAGTTTTAGTCATTTTGGTTAAATCTTCAAAATAACATGCACAATCTGTTAGTTCTCATGTGTTGTGAATAGCCACTTTATTAATTTATTTAGATTTTTTAAATCACCACAATATGTTTATAGCTATACTTTATTAGATTGTTGTTAAGAGGCTAATTTGTTTTGCAGATTACCTATAGCACCTTTAAGACACCAAGCTTTAGCTCAGTGTCTGTAAATGAGTTGAAGCCTTTTCTGTTTTCTGAGGTCAGTTTATTGTGGTGGGCAGCTTGAATTGGATTGACTCAAAAGTTGATCATGTGTAGATGTCCACTCAGTCAGAGTTTTATTATCATCCAGTGGTTTATGAGATACTTTGCTAACCACTTTGTTACTCTTTGTAACGGAGCTGAACATATAAACGAGGAACACTTGAGCAGAAAATTGGCAGCAGGAGAAGAGATGCATCAGGATGTCATCTGCATTGCAGAGTGTATTGGATTATAAGATATGCAAAAACTCAAACTAGGTGTGGGGAAACCCCTGTGAACCCCCACTGGCCTTGGACGTCGGTGCAGGAGTTTTTGCGTCGTGCGAAGACTTCACAGTCCTACATGTGCAGGTGTGATCAGTGACTTAAAACTTTTTGTTTTGCAACAAATCTAATTATGTGATTTTGTGTTGACTGGACCTAACTCGTTCATACCTGAGACGTTGCAGATTAAAAACAACACAAGCCTGAAGAGATTTGTGTTTGGGTCAGCACTCTCTGCTGTGCACCATGCTGCTTCTTCCTGAGTATTTAGAATTTCATCACCAACAGATGAGAGACGTTTTATTGAAACAGACTTATGGTGCAGTCTGTTGAATTAGCAGCAAGAAGTTCCTCGAGGGTTTTTTGTTTTCATTTCGTGTGACGCATCCTGCTTGTTATCGTAGACTGCAGCATTCCACCATGATGAAAAGTTATTTTTGAAAAATAAAACGGAAAAACGTCTATTTGACATAAATCAAATCCCCCGAGCGTGCAATACACAATTACTGGCCAAACACTGGCTCGTGCACACTCATAAAACACACACACCCACGAGCACATTCTCACATAAGCAGCAGTATAATTAATTTACGATCCAGTCCTCTGATTTATTTTCGTCCCTATCTGACCTTATGTGCTCCCTGGATATGAAACGTCCTCGAGGATTTGTGGTGCCCGGCTGAGTGGAAGGCAGGAGCGCTCAGCGTGATTCCTGCTGTATCACAGCCCTTCATTTCTCCTAAAAAACCATCTCCTGCTCGCTCCCTCCATCCTTCTGCACCTCGTTTTTACTCATTTCCTCCATCTCTTTCTGCTCGTCCCCTTGGAGCCTCTGAAAATAGCAGCCGAGGGAAAAGTGGGTCAGCTGCCATGTAATAGTGTATATAGTGAATTCCTCTGTGTGTTTGTAAGCGAACAATTTGTCAAGCGACTGTACTTTTAACATTTTTAAAGGGCAACCTTTAGAGAAAATCGGCAGTTTTCTTTGCTGACGGTGTTTGATTTATGGAATCGTGTTTGCCTTCTTAAGTTTTTCCATCGCACGTTTTTATTTTAATATATTATTTATAGACAATAAATGTCTAATTATTACATTTATTTATTGAAATGAAAAGTTTGTTTTTGTCTTGTTGGTGAAAATACTTGACTGTGACATCATACCTACCATTTGTTTGTGTTCATGTAATGATCCTGTAATGGCTCATGTGACTCAGTTTGACTGCCCTTATGGAAAAAACACACGAATGTAACATGTTTTTCGATGACATGAACATGTGAAAATTTTCAAAATAAATGGTAAATGTCCCGTGTTTATAGAGCGCTTTCTAGAGTGTTCTACACTCCCCAAAGCCCTGTACAACACATCAGTCATTCACACACTGGTGGTGATAAGCTACATTGTAGCCTCAGCTGTCCTGGGGCACACTGATAAGAGGTGGGGGTGCCATGCATGTCTTGCCCAAGGATACCCTGCTGGAGCTGGGTTCAAACCGGCAACTCTCCGTTGCCAGATCGGACACTCTACCAACTGAACTACATGCCGCCCAAATTAACATGTCTTTCACATGTAGTTCACATATGTCGCATAGTAATTTTCCATGTTCTCACACTGTCAAGGTCGGGGTAAATGTAGGACCCAAGTGTGAAGGAAGGGAGACAGGATACGGTGAGGTTGATCCAACAACAGCTTTATTGCTGGCTGAACAGAACTCAAGGAGACAGGGCAAACAAGGTCAGGGACACAACATGAGGAACTGACTGAACTAAACAGCATATATAGGGAGGGAGGTGACCAGAGAGACAAGATACACCTGTGGAGGATTAGTGCACGACACAGGAGGAGGAACATAAAAAACACAGGGGAACAGACAGGCAAGACTGAACACATTTTTTGTAAAGGTTAACTAATATATTTGGCTGTAAGATATGAGGGGCCACCAGGGACATTATTCCAAGTTACCTCTCATACACACATGTGAAAACAAAACCTCTCATACACACTAGTGAAAACCTCTTATACACACTAGTGAAAACCTCTCATACACACATATGAAAACAAAACCTCTCATACACACTAGTGAAAACCTCTTATACACACTAGTGAAAACCTCTCATACACACTAGTGAAAACCTCTCATACACACATATGAAAACAAAACCTCTCATACACACTTGTGAAAACCTCTTATACACACTAGTGAAAACCTCTCATACACACCAGTGAAAACCTCTCATACACACATGTGAAAACCTCTCATACACACATGTGAAAACCTCTCATACACACATGTGAAAACCTCTCATACACACATATGAAAAAAGCTCTTATACACACTATGAAAACCTCTCATACACACATGTGAAAACTAAACCTCTCATACACACTAGTGAAAACCTCTTATACACACTAGTGAAAACCTCTCATACACACATGTGAAAACCTCTCATACACACTAGTGAAAACCTCTCATACACACTAGTGAAAACCTCTCATACACACTAGTGAAAACCTCTCATACACACTAGTGAAAACCTCTTATACACACTAGTGAAAACCTCTCATACACACATGTGAAAACTAAACCTCTCATACACACTAGTGAAAACCTCTTATACACACTAGTGAAAACCTCTCATACACACATGTGAAAACCTCTCATACACACTAGTGAAAACCTCTCATACACACTAGTGAAAATTAAACCTCTCATACACACTAGTGAAAACCTCTTATACACACTAGTGAAAACCTCTCATACACACATGTGAAAACTAAACCTCTCATACACACTAGTGAAAACCTCTCATACACACCAGTGAAAACCTCTCATACACACAGTGAAAACCTCTCATACACACATGTGAAAACCTCTCATACACACATATGAAAAAAGCTCTCATACACACTAGTGAAAACCTCTTATACACACTAGTGAAAACCTCTCATACACACTAGTGAAAACCTCTCATACACACATATGAAAACAAAACCTCTCATACACACTAGTGAAAACCTCTTATACACACTAGTGAAAACCTCTCATACACACTAGTGAAAACCTCTCATACACACATGTGAAAACCTCTCATACACACATGTGAAAACCTCTCATACACACATATGAAAAAACCTCTTACAAACATCTTAAAACTAGATGTTTATTCCATATTTGTGTATAAAAGTTTTTTTTTCATATGT